>VZTJ01000403.1:342071-361268 GCA_013397795.1 Orthonyx spaldingii
AAGCTGTTTCACCTTATGCTTTTAAGACTGTTCAAAAATCTTGCTCATGGATATACATGAGACTGCACTAAAAACCACAAGAACAACCCAAAGTCCAAACTATACCTCACGGAGATGGAACAGACTGTTTCCCTAATCCATTTGCTACAGCTCATAGTCTAGAAGACTGTAAGGGATGAATAGTAGGGTTCCTTCCACAAAGCACATGGAATTGACCTCAACTGCTCTCCTATGAATAATGGGAGCTCCTGCAGTGAGGTGATAGCAAACGTAGCAATATAGCACTTTGTAGCTCCCACTCTTGAGCAAGGCAGGGAAGGAAGAAAATAATTCAGTCCCCAAGACATTTGCTGGGCTAGGATTTTTTCTCTTCTTTTTCACAGCCTCAGCATAGTTACAGTAATGAACTATTTATTCTGGTGCAGCTAGCAGTTCCTTAAACATAAGACTCAAGTCATCACCAATCTTCAGAGCATTAGAACAAAAAATGAGGAGGAGAAACAAACAGTTGTCTTCAATTAATTGTCAACCTAAATGATTCATTATGCACAGCTTCTGTGAAGACAGTTGCTGTTATGACATTGATGGCATTGCTAAATACGGGTACAGCTAACAGGTGATGGATGTAGTCAGAATATTGTCCTCCATCATTTCTACTCCCCTTTTTCATTATTCTTCACTTTTTAACTATGACAGAAATTATTTAAAGGCAGGCTCCTGTTATAATCAAATTATCATATTCTGCTATGGAGATTTCATAGGGGGTTCCAAGAATGTTGGTTTGACTAGGATGAGATAAGCACGTTTTTTCCTCCAAGCAGTCTCTGGTTGGTGAGTTCCTCCCTTTCTAGACATTTTCCTGCTCAACAACTGTACAGATAATAGTCTATGAGATGGAAAATAATGAAAAAACATATTCCTTGGGGTACCATTGTCTCTGGTGTCATTTTTTTCAGACAGTTAAAAATGAAGACCAGATATTCGGTTTTAGCCAATATTCCAACAGAATAAGTAGTAAGCTGTAGCAAGGTCACAGAGCGTATCATAGTATCTCTTCCCCCTCATTTCTCATGCTTCTCTATAGTCAAAAGCAGCTCTGTCTTGCTCAGGTTAAAGGGGATAATACAAGCCTGAGCTTAAAACTGAAGTTCACAGATACATCAGTATGAGGACCACTGCACTCTAGTTATAACTGAGCTCTGCTAAACTGATTCCACAGGAAAATTTTCCTAATAATTCAGCAGTTTGATCCAGTACTGTGGTCTGTGTCTAGAATCTCACAACTTTAACATTTCAGTGTGCTAAATGCAGAAATGTTCACGGTACCTCCTTGAAAAGCAAGATGCCTGCATAAAAATACCTCACTATATGGGAGGAACCAAAGCCACTAGAACACCAAGATCACAGAAGCTCTGGATGTCTTTGAATTTGCTTTGAAATATTTGAGGTTTTTTAAATTTTTCTTATCTAGTCCTGTGATGCTCAGCTTTGTTCTCAATGCCCTTGCAATCTTCAAAATCCATCATTGATATTTAGGGGATAAAGAGTAGGTTTCCAGCTGCTAGTGGTAAGAAAAATTTTTATCAAGAATAAATGAACCTTGTCAGGTACCAAGAAACTCCAATTTCTCAGCAACCTTATTGGTCTTCTGTTCAAGTGACAGCCACAAATAACACCACTAATTTTCTGGTACTCAAACACACAATAGCCAATCTGTCATAGTCAGCATTTAGTAGTTGGCACTGGTGCTCCCCCAAACTACAACCATATTTTATGCATAAGGAAAAAAGTACAAACAATTGTGCTACATAAGAAATCATGAACTGTTAAATATTTTTTAAATCATTTTTTATTCACTTGCCCATTTTTCCGCAATGGTTCAAAACATCATTAAGAACCTATTCCTATTATCAGGCTAACTTATCACTGGTTTCAAAACCATTCTGGTCACACATCTCTTTACAGAGTATAGTAAAGGCATAGTGAAATGCAGTAAAGGGCACAAACACAGATAAAAATGCTACTTGAATATTTAAAATAAATTACATGGATGGCATGTTCCATATCAAACCTACATCCTTTTTCGTTGAGGAAAAAAATTAGGAAAATTGTCTCCTAACTTTTTTATTTTAACTGCTTCACAGCATAGAAATAAATCAACTAAAAACCACCAAAAAACATTCTGTCTCTTTATTTACAAGCTCACTTTTAAGAAGTTTTCATTCAGAGACAATTATAGATATTCTAAAGAAATATTGAATCATCTAGCCAAGCAAGAAAATAATTTCTACAGAAAAAGTGCAACCAAAAATTTATGACAACTATTGCAAAATTATAGCAGCATGTTTATTATAATATACTAAAAAAAAAAAAAATACACCAAAAAAACCAACAAAACAAAACAAAAAACCCAACCAAACAATGGAAGAAGATATATTTGAATATGCTATTATGCCTTGGCTTTAGCATTCATGCTCAAGGATAAACAAGAACAAAATTTCCATATATAGATATATATACCGTAAGCTAAAATCTCTGTGGTACATAATATTCTTGAGACGGTTAATAAGAGCAGCATGAGAAATCTGCACCACAGGGTAAAAACTAATGATTGACAAATACTAAGCACCAAAAGGACTGCACATAAAAGGGGGGAAAGCAGAACTTGTTGACAAGTGAAGAGCAGTGAGAGGAGATGAGCTGAACACATTTTTTTTAATGAGGTGTTAAGCAGTTCAGCTCTAGAGGTTGGATAATGACCGTGCTGATGAGTTGGCCAGGGGTGTGAAAAAAGCTGAATAACATGACATTTGGGAAACTCAGGAGAGCATTGAAACCTTAAATAGCTTCTGATATAAAAGGTGAAGTACTTCTGCCACTCTGAGAACTTCTAGTGGTGCTAGGGTTGCAAGGACTTGGCATCACATTAAGGTAACACGTTTTTTTAAAAGCAAGCACAAATTTAAAGAGAAAAAAATCTTACTTTATAGAAACTCCCTCACTCCTAGAGAAAACTTCTGAAAGTGCAGCTTTCCTTCCTACACATTGCCATTCCACTCTATATCCATAACTGTAGTGTCCCTCTGGAAAACTGCGGGACCACCAAGGTGGGTCTACCACCAAGGCAGCACAACATTAGGGCACCATGTCAATGGAGCAGGGGAAGAAGAGCAAAAAGAACAAGCAGAACATGCTTCACTGAGTATCAGAACAGAAAAAAAAAAAGAAAGAAAATCAACCCTGTGGGAACATTTTCATGAGAAAAAGAGCAACCAGCAGAATTTTCAGGTTGTACCAAAAAAGAAAAAAAAAAAAAAAAAGGTCTAAAATAGCTAGTAGTTGTTTGAAGGAACATGACAGTGACAAAGGCAGAGGAAGTTTGTGGTGGGTGTTCAAGGATGGCAAGGAACAGGATATGTTTATGTGCAGATATGCTAAATATAAACTCCAAGGTGCAGCAGAGATGAAAGACACTTCATCAACAGTATCTGTAGAACGTCAGGATGCAGTATAAAAGAGGGGAAAAAGACATGGGCCCCTATTCACACGGAAGATAGCAAAAAGAGATTTTATGCCACTTCCACATAGTTTTGCTGGGCAAATATGTAAAAATACATAGAAGTTACCCTTACAAACTGAAGATTTATTTGTACCAGAATCACAGACAACATAAATTGAAGACCTGATGACCCATGATGCAAAAATATTACTAAATATAACTTGTAATTTAAAGAATAAATGTGCTATTAAAGTCAGGGTAACAGTAGTTGACTCTAGCTACTCATCAGAAGAAATTAATATAAATATTAGGGTTTCAGACTTGTAATTTTTTTCCTGAGATGAAAATCAAGATGGCTCCAAATTCTGAGAATGTCATCAAACACTGCCACAAAATTTGAAGAAAGGGCTATATAAAAACATAAGGTAAAATTTTCACTTAAATAGAGTTTGAGATACTGCTGGCATGACAACTCACATCACTTCAAATTTAAGACTGAATAAGAAGTTTAAAATTTTAAAGTTTCATGGCCTGTGAGTTATATCATATAAAGGATATCACTAAAGGAAAGGATGTACACATAAGTTGTTACACAACAGCTAGGCATGGAAATCCATGCTGTGATATAAAACTACTAAAGAGGGTTATGACCATATGATTTAGTCCTTTGCTTTCTTTCACAGATGACCAATTGATAGTCAAAATTCTCTTCATCACCCCCTCAACACAGACACTTCCATTCATTACCTGGAGCAGTGTGGTTTTAATTCATTAAGTTGCTGGATATTTAATTCAGGAGATCATCCATTTCTGACCACAGTTCTTTTCAAGTCAGAAGTCAGCTTCCTGAGTGGTTTTTTTTTTCAGGTGAAAATTCAATGGTCCTTGTTCCAAGTGATTGTGACGGTGAAATTCATATAGAAAGCTCAAACATAGACCGTCTACCCTTAACTGCTTGTTTATCTTGAGCATCACAGCACCATTTAATCAATTGACATTGATTTAAAATGCATGGTAATCTCAAAGGAGAGAAGTAGGGTAGATGGGCAGGTATAGATCAGGGTGGGAACGACAGCGCAGTTCAGATCTAGTTTTACAGATGTCCTGTGTACAAAGAAAGCGCAATGAGCTGGGGAATTAGCAGGATGAGCAGGCCAATTTTTATTGGTTTTTCTGCTACTACACCCTTCTAGGCAATTACGAACTATTAAAGCCTACAAAAGGAGGTTCTGTGCTCTGACACAGGATTTTCCATATCATCTGGAGCTCCAGTACAGCTGTGCTCACTCTGGCTCAGGTGGTATGCAAAAGAATCAATGAATTCAAAAGACAGAAAGAGCAGAGGAAGAAGAGGGAGATGTAAGTAAAAGAAAGAAAAAGAAAAAACAACACCCTAACCCAACAACAAAGAAACAACAGAAGTTTTCAATTTCCATTTCAAATAGAAACACTGAATGTTTTCCCAGGAAGCATGTTTTTATGGGCCACCTGAAAAGTATATGTGTTTTATTTTACTATTATGCTATACAATCACCAGAACATTCTGTGTCCAGAGGAGATTGCAGCAGTAGTTTAGCAATAGTCAAGAGTTTTAGGTTTGTTTTTATTTTTTAACTGCTCTTAATCAAGACACACAGACCAGCAGATAGGCCACCTGTGATGAAAGGCAAGTAGAAAAACTGAGCTTGCCATTGTTCTTAAAACTGTTATGCACATATCTGACAGCAACTAAGTTAGATCAAAGCAGAGTACAGAGGGGATCACAAAGCAGCAGCCACAGAAGCAGGAAAAGAAGATGTGAAAAGAGCTAGAAGCTAACTAGCACAGGGACATGAAATTGGTACTGACCAAAGCTGTGAAACCCAGCAGTATCAAAGACATTGTTTATTTCAGAACTACAGAAGAAACGGAAACATGAAGGTGTGGCATGAAAGAAAGAGATGTAATACAGTATAAAGATGTAACATTGAGAGCCTCTTGCACAATTAAAGTTACAAATGCCCACCAGGGGAGATAAGACACTTTCTGTGTTTTCACTTGCTTAAAAATTATTCATCATAAGGAAACAAGTTTTGATACAATAAAAAACAGTTCTGCCATTATATACAGGGAGCAGAAGTGGAACTGGAATATCCTTTTCCTTTCCATCAGTAATGACATTAAACTCCAGAAATTGTTAGAAACAGTTATTAAATATTAGAAACAGGTATCCTTGACCAGTCTTGTTTTTCCCATTCCAGGCTGCTGTCATCCTAATGATCCAGTTATAGTGACTGAATTATTATTTGTGTGCCAGTCATACTCATCCTAAGCCAGACAACCCTATATAGCACCCGAGAGAGCTGGTAATAGCAAAAAATTTCTCTTGGATATTCCTCAATACTGATGCCTCCATTAGTGAGAGAGTCAGGTAAGCCAAAGGGCTCTCTCCAGACCAGCAAAATCAGGTCTAGACAAAACACTGTGGATATGACACCTCTGTGACTCTCTGGAAGGGAATTCTTAAGGCATTCTCCTATTTTCTAAACAAACAAAGTCCAGCTAGAACAATCACAATTTTCATTTTCTAAACCAAATTTTTTCCAGACCAAGTGCACATGGTCACATGTCAATGGAAAAAAATCATCTAAGAGAGAAGAGGCTTTTCTTATGACAATAAACTAGCTCAAGCTTCCATGGATAAATTGGAGGTGTGGTGGTGGAAGAAAAAATAGGAGTAGCATTCTACTTCTCTATCTTGATTTATTTTCTTCCAGCAATAAATACTGTAGCCTTCTTTTAGCTCATCTCTTGCTTGAATTTACAGAAACTTCTAGCAACTCTTTACCCATGTAAAAGCCACAGTGTCACTCACCTCTCCTAACACATCAGAAACAGCATCAGGTGCCTGCCCTGACTTCTCTGCAGCTGAATTAGCAATGAGGTGGCAGCAGAAGAGCAAACAAGACGGATGAGAAATGGCTCTCTGCTGAAGTCTGTAGTGCCATGTCAGGAAAAGTTCAAACAGAGGATGTCGGGGTCAAGGTTCTTCCCTGTGACCTGACCTTCCTAGGAGAAAATCTGTAGTGGGCAGCTGTGTACATGTGTAGCTATTAGGAAAAGGTACTGTAAATTGTTTCCTTTCTGTCAGATTAATAACATGTGCTTTATTTAGGAGCAACTTGATCACACAGAGCATAAAAATAAATGTGTGTTCAGAATCTCAAGTTATTCTCAAGTCCTGCTCAGCCTGCTGCGAGGCTACAGTTTCAATCACAAGATGTATTTCTCGTCAACGGATAAATGTGCCAGACATTCAGTGGAAAAAAAAATTCCATTAAAGCACATAGTCAATCTGCTGATAACCTGGCCTTTGTTGACGTTGGCTTCAGTGAATTAAGGGACATCAATCCCAACCTCACCAGTTTTTTTAAGACTCTGGTTTTACGGTGGATTTGAGCAAGCATTTGCTAGTAAGTCTGAAGTTGAAAAATAAGTAGAAATCTATGTTCTTGCAAAGAAAAAGCAGTACAATATGAAAATGATAGGCCTTTTTAAAAGAAGTTTACACTGAAATTCTTCCCTCTGCATCATGACCAGGGAGGAAAAGAGGAAAAAAGGAAAAAAAAAACCAAGACCCAAGCTGGAGGCTCCTGTCCTAAATGTGAACATGAAATATGCAATAACATTTCTCATTAGTTCCCATATTGAGCATGAAATTGTTCCTTCACATTGAAAGAATGGAGAATTACACTCAACAAGAGTTCTGAAAACTATTACCAAATTATTTTTTCACACGCCAAACAATGAATTCCAAACTATATTTGGAGAACTGGATATGGCTTCATCTTTTTATTCATCCTTTCAGTATCATCAGAACAGAACTATGTCAAAACCTTCCAATTTTCCCATCAAAAGTGGACAATGTATCTTGAAAGCTGCCTTGCAAAAGGCATTAATGTTTCAATGATAAACTAATATAACTGCTTAAAAAATATATGAGTGACATAAAAGTATCACTGCTTAATTGTTTTATTATTTTTAAATTAATTAAATGACCTTAAATATTTTACCACAGAAATGTGGGAATTTGGTTATTTTTATCATCAATTCTACTGATACCTTAAAAAAAAACATATGTTGCAGATTTCTGGGGAAGGATGAACTAGTCATCAAAAAGAAAAATCCTGTCTTGGAAAAATATAGACCCACAACAACAGACTCTCAGCTGAAGGAATTTATCTTTTAATGAGGTGGTGTGTGCATAACCCTTTGCACTTTGGAGAGTGTGGTCTTACGCACCTGGAACTCCCTACATGGAAATTCTCACTATTTCCCCACTCACAGCAGAATCAAGGGAGCTGGAAATAAATCTACATACTTGAAATGTTACTACATTATTAAGAAAAAAAATGCTTCACAGAATATGGCAAGATACTCTCCAAAACCTGAGGTTAGACAGATCACTGCTACTATTATTTCTGCTGAGAGCAATACTTTTGTGTTCAGGAGTGATGTAAATGAGATTTGATGTAAAAGACACTATATATTGGTTATTGTTTCAGAGTTATTAGTGAGAGAAACTGAAAACTGAGAAATTCTCTTATCTTCCTCCTATAAAATGCTGAAGTGAATCTGGGAGTTTGAAATGGAGTTTGTAAAGGCTTGAACCTACAGGATACCTACTAACCTACTAACCAAAGCAGAAAAGTTAGTAGAAAGCTGCACTGTGGGAGGGTTAATGGGTCACTGAAAACAGAGGACACTACAAAAGAAGGCAGGACGGTAGAGTTATGGGTAAAAAAAAAATTGCAAATGGAAAGAAACTAGCTTATGTGTATAGACTGGGGAATGAGAGGTTGGAGAGCAGAATTGTGGAAAGAGATGTGGGAGTCCTGGTCGATGGAAAGTTCAGCATGAGTCATCAGTGCCTCAGCAGTTGGGAGGGCCAAACGTGTTCTGGGGTGCATCAGGCACAGCATCGCCAGCCGGGCAAGGGAGGGGATTGTCCTGCTCTGCTCTGCACTGGGGTGGCCTCACTTGGAATGCTGGGGGCAGATCTCAGTGCCAGCATGTAATAAAAGGCATTAAGCTATGAGAGAGTGTCCAAAGGAGGGCCATGAGGATGGTGAAGGACCTTGATGGGAAGCCGTGTGAGAAGTGGCTGAGGTCACTTGGTCTGTTCAGCCTGGAAGAGACTGAGGGGAGACCTCACTGCAATCTGCAGCTTCCTCATGGTCAAGGCACCGATCTCTTCACTCCTGTGACCAGTGAGAGGGCTTGAGGGAATGGCACAAAACTGAGTCAGGGGAGGTTTAGGTTGGATATTAGGAAAAGGTTTTTCATCCAGGGAAATGTTCACAGCACCAAGCCTGAGTTGGAGAAGCATTCAGATAACACTCTCAGGCACGTGGTGTGACAAGAGTGTCCTGCACAGGGCCAGGAGCTGAACTCAATGAACCAGATGCATCCCTTCCAACTCAGCATATTCTATGATTAATATCAATGCAATAAAAAGAGGATTAACATGTGGATGGCAGGCAAACACCACAAATTAAAAATATAAGAAGGTTTTCTATGCAAAATATTAGCTGTCAGGTGACACCTAATTACAGACACCCATATGAAACCTTATGTTGGCTTCTCTTTTCTGATGCTTATATAAAAAGCATGCTGGAGATGGAGGCTATGGCCCTATTGTACAAGACCTTAAATATGACAAAACATTCAAAATTGTTGTAAAGACAGGGCAAAGATAGAAGAAATTGATGGAAGAAGCAAGACAGTTTATTCCACTGTCTTTGATCAATGAGAAGCAAGAAGAGATAAAATAAGTTACAGTCCTCTGGAATATGAAACACTGTTCTCATACGGAATATTTATTCTAAAGCCTAGTTTTTAACAAAATCTTAACTTAATCCGTAAGTGTGAAAAATTGCATGGAACATCCAGAAAGAAAAAATAAAATGTGTTTTTAGCCTTTCCTCATTTGTATGCAGAACTAAATATCTCAAAGTATATTTTGCTTCTGTTCTCCCTTCCTGTTTGGTCCAAAATATTAAATAAAAAGCCAAATGTATTTATTTAATGCTAAGTTTGAATTTCAGAAAATACTCTTCCCAGAATATGGCAGTTCATATTCTATCAGAATAGGCTTGCCTATTTCTGAAGAATATCTCTAAACACAAAACAGAAGAGAGAAGCTAGGAACAAAACAACAGGAAGGACACATACACCACAACCTGTAGTAGAGAGAAGAGATTTCAAATGCAATGTAGTGTGCCAATCACCATCACAGCTTTAAAATTAAGTAAAACTACCACATCTCCTACTCTGCCATTATTTCTTATAAAAAAAACCCCGGTTCAGATATTTTCTATTTTAGTTGTACATACAGTAGAAGCATGAATTCCAAACAAATGAAGAAAGCATTACCTACCTTCCAAGAGACAAATGAAAACCCGGACACTTTATAAGCTGGTCTGTATTTTTCTCATACCTGAAAGGTAAGTGAAAAATCCCCTTTTACATCACAGCTGACCCACTTCTGTTCAAAGAACTTTAAGTGATAAGAAGCCCATCATGAAAGACACATCTGTTGACATTCTTTTAAGTTCCTAGCTGAAATTCTGATGTGGTTATTAGTAAAATATAAACAAGTGGTAGAACAGGACACTTTTTAATAATACTTTTAATTAACTACATTTTTGTTAATTACATACACAAAGAATGAAGGTTGCAGTTAATAATTAAACAACAAAATTATTTTGAAGGGTAAATATGTTGTGCATCAAGGTCAATGCACTTAAATAACTAGATAGTTCACAAATCCCAGATAATAGACATCAAATGAAAGCAACTTAGCTACTGTGCTGAAGTAGATACTACTGTCAGTTGCTGCTTCATTGTTAGCAGTTCTGTGTATTTGGATAGTGTGGAATTTTCTTGTTACACAATCAAAACTAAATTTTGAACTAATTCAGTGACATAATTTAGAAACAATGTTTCTGGATTTCCAGTTTTTTGTTCAAGGTATAGCCACATCACTTGAATCAATTGAACACTCCTCTTACAAATAACAATTTCATTTCTGTTTCTTCTCCTGTGTTACCACAAATCAAAGACATGAAATTAGTGTTGTATTTACCGAGAAAATATTTCTAAAGGAACTTCACTGCATAAGCAGAGGACAGTAACAGAAGTTAGGAATAGGCAGTTTGATAGGCAAAGATCTCACCTGATATACAGGACTGAAAATGTAGACTTAGATTCCTCAGAATTACAAGCTAGTCAGTGAAATAGTGGCCATATAACATTTATTTACTATGATCTTGTAGTCTATTCACTTTAGCCAATGCTGAATTGTTTTAGAAAAAAACCCCAATGGTATTACCAGTCTCAGAATTTTGTATCTCATCCTAATTTAGAACAAATAATCAATTACAAACTTATAAATGATCCTGTGAAATGTTTTTAGAGAGTTGTTTGAAATCAATTTAGAGTTGCTCTACAAAAATTTTGAGAAGATACTTATGCTTCCTAGCATTTCACTGTTCTGCTTCTAGATTTAGCTCTAAGATTGGGGGGATAAAAAGAAAACTTTTGTTATCACTGTGTATGTTCTTACCTATTTGAACTTCTAATAAATATACAGTTTAAGCTTGCTGTGAGTTTGCATTTTCTTGCTGTAAACTTGATTAAGCTACCCTTGTAATCCAAGCCCTTATGCAAAACTCACCTTGAATTCAGCTGGGATTTAGCACAAAGAGAAAATGAAAAACATGGATCTTAAAGCAGGGGAAATAGATATGTTTGTACATTATACATATATCTATACATAAAACATTTTGTGCAACTTTTTTGGACTATCGCAGAGGTTTACAGGAAAGCTCATTAGGCCAGAAAGAAAGTGGTGCATTTCATAAGCATTTTCATCCTATCAACTTCCTGTGATTTTGCACTTTCCCCTATCGATAATGAAGCTATGAAAAGACACAGTGCATGCTGGACAAAGCAAACTTTCAGCATTCACACTTTGTTAATTAATTCATCACCTAAAAGCTAAGTATTGATTTTTTAATGGCTCTACAAATCTGTTTAAGCTACTATGATGTAATTAAGAGGACGTGTGTTTACTGTAAATTATCTAACAAGTACAAGAACTGTGCATTCAGCAATAACAAAAATTTTTGTTCTGACAACAGGCAAATTGACTGTTGGAAAATGTTTTTTCACTAATTTTATAAACTATCATGATTATTGCCAAGATGGAATTTTAAAAACCTCCTACAGCAGTAAAAATAGAAAGATATGATACTCATTACTTTAAAAGGAACAAGAGATCTTGTGCAAATTCAGTGGTGGGGAATCAGCTACTTAAGATAAGTGTCCACAAGGATGGTGAAATAGAAGTCTCAAGCTAAGCCTTATAGAAAAATTAGTGTACTATAGTGCATGAACTCCTTATAAAATATTCTATCCAAAATATTAGCAAAATTAAGAGCAAAGTCTTAATTCTCACAGATGGTATTTGATTATCCACTAAAGTCCTACTATAAAGTCAAAGTAACACATTAAACTGATATTATCTTCTTCCATCAGAAGTATGGAGACTTATGGTTAAATGCGTAATGATGTGCAACATATGTCTCCAATGAGAGTGAGCAAAGCTGCAGTCAACTGAACCACTGACATGCAGACTATATAAACAATAATAGAGGGGCAACCTAATAAGCAACAGACACAGCTTGTTGCAAATACAAGTAGATTTCTTACCTTATGTTTACATGGCAAAAGTGATCGCTTAGTATATCATTATCACTGTGAGGAGAAAACAAGTATATGAGGGGGGAAAGGAAGGGAGTTTAATCACAGCTGCTAAAACAAGAAATTAAAGACTTTGTACTTTGTGGAATGGGCAAAAATTGTATCAGGTAAATATCTTATTGATAGAATAAAAACCTTTCTTAACTCCTTATTCCCTTGCATCATTTCCAGTATGGAAAGGTCTATGAAGTCTTGACTTCTGACCAATAGCCTCTACAACATTTTCAACCTGAGAAGACATCTTAAAGACAGCTTTGCCTGTAAATCCCTAGCTTTTCAATTACTGTTGGAAAAAAAATTCTAGCCATCTATACCGCTATGGTTGAAATGTGGCATGCATATTTTATTGCACAGTAGCCTCCAGAGGGAGGACTTCAACACTTCTGCTGAGAATAGTTACTATTATTACTCAGTTTTCAAATGACATCCAACTGTTAATGGGAGAAGGGAGGATATTTGATGGTATTTATCATGCAGAGATAAAAAGACATCAGAATAATCTGTCTATGTCTTTTGATAACATTAATTAGCAGTGGAGCTTGGCTAGATTATTTTAAAAATAAACAATGCACTAGAATTTTATTCTTAGCAAAAAATAAAGAGATTTCTAAATATTTAATAACAAAAGTATGAACATATTTTTTTCAATGTCACATTTTGGTTGAAAGAAGGACTTTCCCAGTGGTATGCTAATTTATTTATTTATTTGCTTTGCTTTGCAACTGTACTGAAGTTTTGCAAAACCAGCTTTTTTTACCAAGGCAATGTTCCATGCTTTCTGGTGGAGGCAAAAGGGGAGATGATTTTTGCATCTATAGGGCACAGAGAAGACAGACATCTCAGTATTCCAAGTCCATTCTCTTGAAGTGTTGGGAAAGACAATGGGCAGCTAAAAGAAGCTAGAAGACAATGGAATAGAAGAAAACATGAAGGTAATTATTGTATGTATGTATGGCATAAATTGTGAATCAATAATTAAAGAGTTAATTATCTCACCAGTTATGGATAGAGGTTTGGGATTAATCCCTGCAAATAGACGAAGAGGCAATTATGCTGTCTCCATGCAGCACAAGATAACCAGCCCTTCTCTGCACAGATGGGGATTCACAACGGTGCTGTGCTCCCACAGAGTAAATAATTTTGAAATGATGAGTGGCAACACACTGCAATAACCAGTGGCAACGCAGAAATGTTCTACACCTCTGTGTGTGCAGATTGAGAATCCTCTAGCAGTGATCACAGTGTAGTGTTAAAGCATCCTTCTACAGAAAATCAAAGTGAGTAACACTAAGTAGACCATAACGTCTGCTAAGACAACTAATTTGCTCTCTCATCACTGTTGTACACTGAAAACTTTTATTTGTGCTGTAGAGAGTGAGCCATGGATTTAATGAAATCATAACAGGTGATCTGGAAAATGAGTAATTTTTAAATACTTTAGAACTCCTTTCAGAATATATTCATCCACCAATTTTCCCTTATAAAATCCCAGTGCCAAAGCAACAAATGCTGAAGGGAAAGCAGTCTCAAACTATAGTTAAAATATACCTCAAGAGAATCACAACAAGTGTTTTCAAATTAGTCAGTTTTAGTGAGACCAGAATAGAAGTCTGAAAGACAATAATGTCCTCAGAGTTAATTTACAAAAATTCATAAGGAAACAGAACTCACTAGTTTCATGGCTTACAGAACACTTTCTTAAGTATGGGATGTAGTTGTTGAGATTCCACTCTTCTTTCCAAAGACAGAGACTTGGACTGTCAAACACACTTCCTATGACAGCAGATGAGAGCCCACAGCAGAATCTGGCTTTGGTATTATATAACCCCTGAATTACCAAAAAAAAAAAAAAGCTGGTTTAGCTTTGTATGAGACTTTCTATGTATTACTCACTATTGCCAACCTCAAGCTTTTGAAAACCGTGAGGCAAGCCACAAAACATCATGAGATTAGCTGTAGCATGAGTTACTGAAAAATAAACACATAAATTTGTGTGGTTTATTTGCCTTTTAATACAGGGTGAGCTCAGGTCATGTTTTTGCAACTTTCCTTCACAAATACCAAGGCTACAGATCCACTTTTTTTTTTTTCCTCAAGTGGATTTGAGCTAAGAAACCATAAGTCTTGGTAGCACTAACACTTTTCAAACATCGTGCATAGCTACATCAACCATGAGGGACTTTCACTTTCCCCTCCTCAGTGGAGTGAAGGCCAATTCAGTGATTACCAGGACACAGCTACAGCAAAGGTCCCAGTACATGGTGAGTGTGCAGAGAGTCGGTCTGTGGGGAACCAAAGGGTATGAGAGCCTAGTGACCAGAGTATCCTGCCACCAAACAAGTACTCACAGTCACGGTTGGAACAGATGCTCACTCTCACAGAACACCTCACTTCCCCATCAGCTGAGTGCTAACCATGCAAAGAAACATGTTAGACAAAGGGAATGGAATTTCAGCCACAATGTCTCTTTCAAAAAGCACTTTTCTGCAATTAAGCTTCATTCTCGAAATATTTGGGCATTTAAAAAGAAAACACAATCCCTACCCCTAGAAACTAAATAGGTCAAAGTCTAAATATGTAGAGGTAAATTGCATGCTATTGCATCTTGTTCAGTTTGTGTGGGAAAGTTCCCACCTTCTCATGCCACAGACATAAACCTTCCCTAACTCCTGTAGGCTCCTAACACTTTTTCTTATGGCTAATTTTAATTACATCAATACCGAGCACATAACAACCAACTTTTTGCTTAGCTACTCCATACTCAGATTGTTCACGCTCCACATTTAAATTTAGGATGTTCTAGCCATTTACATGCATCACACAGAGCCATTCCTAATTAATTTCTCCTGTTCTCCTTCTTGGGTGGCAGAAATAAAAAATAGTTTTGGGGGATGTTGAAATTAAAACTGCTTTACAGAGGCAGTTTTGGAAAAGACTTAGGAAACTGCTTCTAGCAGAGTTGGTTTTTTTTTAACTTTATTACAGAATCACAGAATCACAGAATTACCAGGTTGGAAGAGACCTTCAAGATCATCGAGTCCAACCTCTGTCCTAACACCTCAACTAAACTAAACCATGGCACCGAGCGCCACATCCAATCTCTTTTTAAACACGTCCAGGGATGGTGAC
This sequence comes from Orthonyx spaldingii, assembly GCA_013397795.1. Lineage (NCBI taxonomy): Eukaryota > Metazoa > Chordata > Aves > Passeriformes > Orthonychidae > Orthonyx > Orthonyx spaldingii. The sequence continues at coordinate 357,505 of VZTJ01000403.1, forward strand.
TCCACCACCTTACCAGGCAGACCATTCCAATATTGTATCACTCTTTCTGTAAAAAAGTTCCTCCTAATATCTAACCTATATTTACCTTGGCGCAACTTAAGACTGTGTCCTCTTACTGTTTGTGAGGGTAATTTCTAGTCATCAGAACCAAAACTTTCTGTGGAAATGGACCACATCTTTTCAGCTACATACGAAGCATCCTCTCAAAGTAAAGGAGATCATTGCACACAGTGAGAGCAGACATTCACACACTGCTCAGGGAAGCTATCTGGAGCATTCCTCTGAAAACGCCAGCTCTGCCTCATTCAGAGTGGGAACTTATAGCTGAGGCAGCATCCTAGACACTGCTTTTTTTTCCTAGCCTACAGAGTCATTTAAAATTTTAAAGTGCATCAAGGAAACTTCTGAGGTTTGAAAAGCTCAGCAGGATAAATTTTCCTTTTCAACTTTCATAAGCAATTAACTTGCAGACTACCAATTTAAGATATTTACCAGTTTTAGTATTTATACAACTATCAGCCATTCCTACTTGACAAAAATTCAGTACCAAGAGATTGGGTTGTAATTTGGAATAAATATTTACTCCAGAAACAATATGAAGAAACTCTTTCTCTCATGTTGTTCTACTCCCGAGTTCTAGAACTTTCTCTTTTGCACCCATTTAACTTCCAATTTCAGGCTTCACATAGAAACCTCCTATTTCTAAATCTTGCAGTTCTCCACCATATTTTACAGTGGGAGTACTTAACCTAAAGGCCAAATCCTGCGTGCCAAAATTATGCAACTAGTCTTTGACACACGGCCTGGCACTCTATCTCCCAATAGCCCTGTGTCCACTCTACCACTGTCTCCACTGTCTGTCACAGTGACCTAAAGGGAGGCATTTGCTGGTTTGTGTCAAGGCTGTGGACAGATGGGTAGCAGGAGTATATGGGCACGTCACATCTTGGGAAAGGCATTAATCTCACTCATCTCTCATGGCTTGTTTTGATAGTAGATTCAAGGAACCCCTATGCACAACTTCACGTGTATGAACTCTTCCACTGTACAACCCAGTACACTTCAACTGGTCATGTGTCCAATAATGGGACAGCCAAATTATAAGTCTTGATATATTGCATCTGAATACCGTCAGGAAAGTCATAGAGATCTGTCGACATTCCTTTATACCTTTTTCTTAGAGATACTAAGGGATAGAAGCAGGAGAAATGGATCTAACTTGTACTTTCAAGGTCAGTTTATTCCAAATTGCTTCTAGAGAACTTATTCCAGAGTGCTTCTAGAAAACATACTTGGTGCACACAGGTGAAAGAACAGCCAAGTTTCCTTTTCTGATAGGTTTTGACATACTCCGGGACTAGGGCCTTGCAACTTCAGTTACAAATAAAAAGAACTAGAATAAAATAATTTTAGGGCACTTTTGCAGCCCAGGATTACTATAACCCACTGCCCTTGTGTTATACGACACTATTCCCCTAGTGTCTCTGCTGGTGAACTCATCCATCACAGGATTCCAGCACAGAACTACCTGGGAGCAAAGGGAAATTCCAATGAGAGCAGAGCATGAGGAGCTTGCATTTCAGCCAGTGACTGGCATTGCATTTTGGCACCATCTTTATTTTCAGTGTTCCAGTTCTGCTTTCCGTGTATAAACTAGTATAAGGTGCTGGATTTTTGGTATGCCATAGCCAAATTGTGTCAGGAAGGCTGCACAAGTGACTCTTTTAGGCCGATGCAAGCTTCTTCAAAACACATTCTGCTTCATTCAACCCATTAAAAGCACCAAATATTTTTGTTCATTATTTGAAATTGAATTCCAGCTGGCCTAAGAAAATCTATATGCCTCTGGTTTGTATGCCCAAATCCCTGGTGCTGCTGCAGTTCTTGTAAACACCACAAATAAGTTTTTACCAAAATCTGTAACTGAAGAAACGACAAACCACTGCAGATTCATAACATAAGTGTGTCATTGCTGACTGCAGTTGCGACACAGAGGATGCTAAAAATATAACTGTGGTAAAACTGTTTTTTGGAGATCAGTGCAAACAGCAAAGGCTCCACTAAATAAGCTCAAGTTTTCATCTCATTGAGGTGTTTAGATGGACAAAAGGGGAAAGAGGGGAGGAAAGTTACCTTCAGGAAAATTTCAGACATGCCATTTCTGACAACTAGACATGTTTTTACATGTAATGAGAAAACTGAAATTGGACAGCAACAAAAATAGACATTTTTATATTACTAGTTAACAAGTATATTGTAGTTTTACACTGGTGTTTCCTACTGTCCTGAGCTTTCATATTCATACAACTGAGCTTTCATGTTCTTACAAACAGAAGCTTCATATTTTCCTTTAGGTTTTGCTCTGGCACATAAAGAAGAGATAATTTACTATAAAACCATGGGGTCAAAGAAACCATTGAGAGTAGAGTAGGGCAACAATTCCCTGTGGCTTTACTACAGTCCCTCCTTTTTTGTTTAAAGCCTTTGATTTTCTTCACCCAGTTAGGCATATGTTTCCATACAACCTTAACTTCTCTCAGTACCCTCTTCAGAGAAATATTTCTAGCTCTACTGGTGATTTATAGTAACTTCTCAAAATAAGCAGATTTCTTTTCCTTGTTTGCCACTCTATTATCCTGTTATGATGGACTGACTTTTATTCAGCTTCAAATAAAGCTTTTTTTTTTTTATCCATTTGACTATCACAAGACTGCTGGATAGATTTTCTGTGACTATCTAAAATATATTCCCATCATTTATCACAAAAGTCTGAATTTAGCTGAATTAATTTGGCTGATTTAGCCTTCCCTAAAGGAAATGTATAATACTTTACAGAAATAGTGTTTCTTTTTATGCAAAAATCCCACTATAAATCAGAGAAAACTAACTTGTACATCCTGCTTACCCACTATAACTCAAAATAGCTTTACCCATAATCAAATACACACATGCATGGACTTCTTTGTCTTTGTTTCACCTGTGTCTGCATGAAAACAGTGCTCATGGGAAGAGCTGGAAGGGCAGACTTGGAAGAACAAATCCTGATTTTATCTGCGCAGTCAACAGAATAGAGACTTCCATGACTGTGCCTTTGCAGAATGAGCTCAATGCACAAGCAGGGAGTCCTTCCTGCATGCCCTCTGTTTTCCCTGAGCTCTCTCCCAACCACCCAGAGTCCCTTGCCAGGGCAGCTGTTCACAAGTGTGCCTCCAGATGCTCTTTTGTTCTTACAGTCATTTTTGATTGCTGTTAACTTACATTAGTCTTCTGGGGAGAACCTGACTCTTCCCTTTTATCTTCTCAAGCTTTCCTTCTCACATTACCCAGCCAGTAAACAGATATACTGAACCTCAAGAGTGCTTAAATGTAGCCTTCCATCCTGAGCCCCAAATTCCTTGTCTTTGTTTTAAAATTGTGCCAACTTCTACTTCCCTTAAGTATGAGATACCAGCTCTATCAGCCACTTATTTGAAAACTGAAAAAACAAGTTTTATCTTATGCTGCCCTTCACATATAAGAGACTTCCTGTCAACACCAACAGCACTTAGACATTATCTGTTTTCAAATCTCACCTTGAATATATTCTTTGCTATGATGTTCAAGGCAAAAACAAAACAGAAGAAAAAACAAAACAAAACAAAACGCAACAAAAGGAAGACAGTTTCAGAGACAGGAAAAGTCCAGCAAATGGAATATAAAAATGTTTACAATATTTAATTTCTATTACAAAAAAAAAAAAAAAGAAAAAAAAAAAAAAGAAGGGG
>VZTJ01000403.1:361282-409497 GCA_013397795.1 Orthonyx spaldingii
AAAAAAAAAAAAAAAAAGAGGTGGTATTGGCTTAGTGAAAAATAAATATGAGGAAAAGAGATACTGTGCCAATTCCAAAAATTTTAACTCAGTCTTCTCCATCTCTTGTCTGCCCTTCACAAAATCCTAACAACTAGCTTGTATCTTCAATCTGTTTTCGAAACCTTGAACATCTGAGTTTCATGTCTTCCAGCTTTCCTATACTATAGTAAAGGCTAAGAACTTAATTTATTTTTCAATGAAAACAACATCATAGGACTCCAGGAGTAAGAATTTAAACAAAGGCATCAAACACCACAAACCTCAAGACACAAATAATCAGATTTCCTAGGACAGGAGAATTTGAAAATAGTCTGTCTGACACTGATGCCTGAGGTAGTGGTCTGCCTCAGCTCACAGGCTTTCTAAAACAACCTGACCTACATATTCCTCTTCTTTTTTTCCAGGGCTCGCTGAAAAAACAGACTTCCTACCACTATCATGAGGTTCACTGGGAGGTTAAAAACGTGGAGAGTTATCTTCAAGTATAGAAAGAGCAAAGTTTATTGTGTAAACATTTACACTGTGTGCTGACCTTCTTCTGACTTCAACTGGTAAAAGAGTCCAGGGGGAAATGTTTTGGGGCAGAAGTCCAGGAAGCTGAGAGGAGTGGGAAGATAAAGAGTGGTCCGCAGTTCAACAGGGCAGTGGGAGAGAGACGGAGGAATGCTCCTCTGGTCCATGAAAAGGACTGCACAACTTCAGAAAAGGATTCCATGGCACTGATCTCTGAGGTGAGCAGGGGACTAGAGACAAGTTGCTTCCTGTGTCCTTATCAGAACAGTTGTTTAGAAATCCAGAAAGACAGAGCACTTCCTTGAGGGTGCAGAGATGGAGGGCATCTCAGGGGCATGATGTAACACTCTCTCTGTGCCATTTTTTGAACTACACAGCCACAATCCAGATCCTCTGCACAATTCCCTATTCGGGCACCTGAGTCCTCCTGAGGTTAAGCTGTGCGCTGAGATCCAGCCACCTAAACATGGTGTCGTTTTAGACGCCAAAGGGCATCCCACTGCAAATTCAGAAAACGTGTATGTAAATGGGGGGGAGGGGCAGAGTGTCTCTTGTAGGTCTGAACTTTCATTTGTCAGCCCCATGGGAAAGTTTCAGATTCTAGGATGCCTCAGGTGGCACCTGATGTGTCTGCAAGCTTCCATCTGGAGCTGTCTACAAAGCATACTGACTCCCAGAAGACCTTGACAGTCTATAGAGCTTATATACTAATATATAATACACATCCTATGATGCATTAAACAAATTATTTCTCATATTTTCAGTAATTTGAACTCTGAGGACCTCAGTTGTCCACACATGGCATATAGTGCCTGGGATGTTTAAGACATTCTAAGGTGTCTAAGACATCCAGACAGCAATGTCAGATATTATGCAGGGCCCGAAAGAAATCTATAACAACATGGCTCTGTGCCAAGTGGGAAAATTTCAGGTAACTCAAACCATAGCAGACAGACTGAGCAATTTCTTGGTTTTTTTTCACTGCAGAAATGAGATGCATGTTGGTTAACTTTCACAGTGACCCCTCACCTATCCCCTAATTTCTGCATGCTTGGTGTAATAGGGTGTGTGGTTTGTGATGGGGTTTGGCAAGGCTTTCTGCTGGTATCATCCTAGAGGACTGTTATTTACCGACAACTCAAATGAGCTGCCAGCCTTAAACCACTGGATAATTGACATTTCCCAGTCAAAGCAAGACAGCAGATTTTGTGTAGGTGTGGACATGGGAACAGTGTGTGGAGAGAGATCTGTATAACTTCTCTGCCTATAAAATAAACAACACACCATCCCTGTCTATTAAGGACAGTGATGATTGAATGTGCGACATAACTTCTTAAAATTTTGTCTGTGCACATCAAAGTAAACTCTAGGGTACTCCACCAGGTAGTTATAAGAGATACTCAAAACTGAAGAAAAAATGAAGATATGTGAATGTTTTGCCCCAAGCCGAGGCATTTTTTAATGTCCTCAGAAAATGAGCCTACATTGTAACATAAAATTCCAGACCTCCTTTCTTCATTTTTCCATGGTTACTTAGGTTTTACATGCAGAGATATATTTCCATGTAGCAAAGAATATTAATTTGTTTGGGCACATGGATTCCTTGAGCTATCACACCCTTTTCAATCCCAGTTCACTGTGTTTGTCTGTGTGCTTCATATATAGGGTATTATTCCTCCAAAAAGCAGTCACCAGGAAAGAAAAAAACCAACAGAGTTATACAGAAAAAGAAAAACAAAACAAAACCAAAAATCCACAAAACAAAACAAAAGAAACCCACCAAACCAGCATTCAACACAGAATCACAGGTACAAACATTCAATTAAGCTTTATTATATATTTCCATCACCATTTATAAAATTCAATACTCTGGGGTCACATAGACAGCTACTTTGGATTTATTTTTTTTTTAGCTAATACTCTGTGGTTTCTTTTTCTCCTCTGTTTTGGGAAATACAGTAGAGAGAAAGTGTTGACAATATCAGGTGCCTCTGTCAGAGAGTTAAGAATTCAAATAGAATTACAAGGAATGAGTTTTAAGTGAGGCAAGAGCAAGAGGAGCAAAAACCCATGTGTTCTTCCTTTGAACAGTGACAGGACAGTTAGAGCTACAGCTAAGATACTTGAGAGTGAGATTGGTGGCTTTCCAGGGCAGATGTTTGACTGCAAGTTCAGACCATTCATGTCAGAATTTTATATCAGGTTTAAAGTGCAGAATGATTGAGTTATCAAAGAAAAAGGCATTAATAAGCCTTCAAGCAGGAAAGGCAAATAATTACAGTACTAAGGTAACCAATATCTTTAATACAGTGTGAGATGCCTGCAAGACTTCATGGCTCTCTGCTGTGGAGAGGTTCCTCTCTCCTTTAACAAGGCAATTAAAGCACTGCACACTCACTGTGCAGTGAAGGCTTGTACAGGTATTGAGCATTAGAGAAATGATTTCTTATGAAAATTCCCCTCTCCATCTCTTCTCTAATCAAAGTGGAGAAATTTCTGTCTCCTGCTGCTACCCTACAATATCTTCTCTTTCTCTCTTTTTCTCTCTGGGCAAATTCTCCAAGTGTCCCACAAAGGAGATGTGAAAATTTATAATGAATCAGGCCCGAAAAATCTGACAGGAAATCCCATGCTGAAATCCTAGAGGCAGAGTGGAAAATATTTCTGAATAATAACTGGAATTTTGCCAAGAATTTTTAAGAGCTTGAATATCTTGGGGGAATATATAAAAACAACCTCATGATTCAGCTAACCAAGGCAGTAAAACAAGTTCCCGAAGGCAAGGATCAGCACTTTGAATATATTTGGGTGCTTCCTTTAATCCCTGTGTTTCTTTTTCCTTCTTCTGCCCTTTTCCCAGTTCCTTTCTCCTTTGAAGTAGGAAAGGTAGACTTTATAAGTTACTTTTCCTTCTCACCCAACCAACAGGGAAGGGTCATAAGTAGGGCAGCCAGTTCCCTCTTCTTTGAAAGCTGTACGACTGTTCTACTTTAGATACACATCCTCCTGCCTGAGCCCCAGCACAGTGTGAACCCTATCACAAATTTATAAGCTCCAATTCTGTCCTCTGTACTACCTAGTCCAGATATGTAACATCATCTTAATTATAACTCACATGTAGGAAGCATACCATTGTCATCTTTCATGATTAAAACAGAGTAGAGCATCTATTGCAGTCTCTTATAAAATGGTGTTTAATTTCCAGCACACAAAAGACCACCACTGCACGACTTAAAAATGCTTGCATGCATTCACTGTTCTGGAAGTGGGATCTCCCGTGTTTGAAGAAGCCTGTCTGACCCCATGAATAATGAACTATTTAAGAACTTCAAGAAGAATCCTCAAAGAGATCAATCAAGTGAGACCAAGGGGAATGACAAGAATACAAGATTAAAGATGAGTCTCTGATATAATCTTGACAAAGTTGATTTGAGTACCTAAAAGTTTAATAGATTTAACAGACAGTGGCTAAAGCTAACTCACATACTATAGCTTGCATGATCCTAGCTGGAAGCATTTTAGATATGTGTGAGCAGTCTCCAATCATCTGAACATTCTAAAGTATGTTGCCCTTGGCTATTAGTTAAGAAAACATGGTGGTTACTAGAAGCTTATTGGTTCTCAGATGTATCAGGACAAGATCATGATTTAATCAACAAAAGAAAAGCTTCTGAGAACAAGAAAGCTTCAGTCATCAGTTATATCTATGTTAGCAAGTGGGCTGACAGAGCAGATAATTGAGGCGGTCACTGCTGACACCTCTACCCCATATGAAGTTCACAGGTTTTATTTCAGACTTGAACTGATCTCTTGAAACAAATGACTATTCCACATACATCATTCTATTCTGCCAAAAGGACCATTCACTGGCTTGATTCCACTTGGGGTTATACTGCATCTGATATGCATCTGGAGCAAACTTTTCAGTTTGTTGTCAGGGCTTGTTGCGATAGGACAAAGGCAAATGGTTTAAACCAAAAGAGGGTAGATTTAGACTAGATAAAAGGAACAAATTTTTATGGTGAGGGTGGTGAACCACTGGAGCAGGTTGCCCAGAGAGGTAGTAGGGGTCCATCCCTGGGAACATTCAAAGCCAGGTTGGATGGGGCTCTGAGCAACCTGATCCAGTTGAAGACGTCCCTGTTTATTGCAGGGGGTTTGGACTAGGTGGCCTTTAAATGTCCCTTTTAACCCAAACTATTCTATGAATTCAGAGCTCTGAGGAGAAGGAAAGCTCAACATCTTAAAATCCCACTAGTTTAGTAGTGCTTCAGTGGAATGAGAGAATATAGCTAACGAGATTTAAAATAATGACATCATGTCTATACACCCATTAATCTTATGAATAGCAGGAAGTAAACTACTAGGCCTTGAATCCCAAGTCCTTGCCTCATTAAAATTTCTGTTCAGTGCTGCATCTCTAGCTCTCCAAATACACTGAGCCACCAGTCAAGAATGGAATTTAACAGTGTGCCAGACATAAAAAAACCTTATCCATGACTCAAAGTCTGCAGCCAAGGCATTTCTGAGTCACACTGAAATTCAGTCCCAGAAATCAAGAAATGTAAACATACCATTCCCCCTGCCATGTGATGGGCTCAGAGTACAGTAAGTTGCAAAGTGAGGACATACAGCAAAGTATGTGAAAACTAAACCTCCCCACTAGAGACTACACCTCCACAGAACTAACCGAGAAAGGACTATGCACCATCTCAAAGATTTTGAGGATCAGAAAACAAAAGGATTAAAACTATCCCATCATTACCCTCCAGAGCTCATTTCATCAAAAGGAACTGGCCTTTTTGTCAGTGGAGACACTAATGAACTTAAAAGTCATAAAAAATGTGAGAATACTTCTACAGTCAAATGTCTGCTTTATAAAAGAGATGGCTTATTTCAATTGCATCTTTCCTCATTTGCAGAGAACAAAAGTTGACCCCAGTAAGGTACATGAAGGAACACATACATAACATCCTTTAAAAACAGAAATAAACCCACTGGAGAATATTGGCCTATTCACAGACTTTAAATGATGGACAAATTAAGGCACTTCACCAAATCAAGGTCACAGTTTGCTGAACCAGGCTTCCCAATTGGCAGCAAATGAGCCTGAAGTACAAACAAGAAGTTTCTGTTATCTGTAGCATGAAATGTCAGGTGATACTTGTATATTTAAGTACAAAAGGTCTGCATTTCATAACTGCAGAAGCAAATGTGAGTGCTTTAAAAAAGAAAAGCAATGTCTTATTATTTTTTTCATTTATAGCTGCACAAGAAATTGAACCCAAAGGAGTTTCATTGTCACCTGACCTGTAACCATTAATATCAGCATAGAAGAATGTTTATTCCAAAAAAGATAATTTAGCAATGAACTTCAATGTGAAAAAACTAGTAAAACCCAAGACTCATGCAAAATAAATAACAATCTTCTGCAACACTCTTTTTACATTTCATACTTTCAAAGGCTCCTGTAAGTATCTTAAGTTTTTCAGTTTTTAATTCAAAGAGAAACAAGGAGACATTAAGAATAGGCAGAATATTCATTCTCTCCCCCTTTATTTATGTGAATTTTTGGCTATTTTTAACACACACAGAATCACAAAGTCACAGAATGGGCAAGGATGGAAGGGACCACAGTGGGTTACCTGTTCCAACCTCTCTGCTCAAGCAGGGTCATGCTAGAGCACATGGCACAGGATTGTGTCCAGACAGTTCTTTAATATCTCTAGTGAGGGAGGCTCTTGAAAGTGTGCTAAGAAATACAGCCCAACGAAGTTAGTCTGAGATGGGTGCACAGTTGGCTGAAAATTGCGTTTAAAATGCTGTTATAAGCATTCATAATTAAACAGGACATATTTTTTTAACATGAACTCCCAAATTTCATTGTATTTCATAGTTTCATTAGCAAATAGAATAAAGAAAACTTTTGTGGCCTTTGAAAAGAGCATCAAACAGGGTGGGTAGCAGGCACTTCTGACAATAAGACTAGAATAGAAAAGATCTTTGTCCACTGGAGGAATATTCTGATAAACAGCTGAGGTCAGAAAGGAGTAATGCAGACTTCTGCACTTAAGTCAGAATTAGAAACTCTATAAATATAATAGGAAGAAAATCCAGCTGATCAGAATCTTTGCAGACAAGAATCGGAGGGATTTTAAACTGCATATGAGTCAACTAAATCAGGCTGTGGGAAAAAAAATAAAATACACCATTAAAGGGGTAAAAATAGGAGCTTTATAAGAAGCACATCCTTTCTTATAAGAAATCCTCTCACTTTTCCTTTTCCTGGACGTTGTGCCACTTGTAGGAGCACTCTTCTAGGAGAGCAGCAGCCACTGGGTGTCCACAGGAGAACATGCACTGTGAAGAAAGAATGGAGTTCTTTAGTCTAGAGAAGAGGGTCTCACGAAGAACATAATTGTCTTAAAATATGGAAAAGTTTGCTATGAAGAACCATCTGTTCTCTTTATTTGTCATGGCTAGGACAAAAATGATAGGTTTAAATTCCAGTTGTGAAGATACAGAATAAATATTAGGAAAATGTTTCTAATAACAAGGTGCTAAAAATTAAAAAAAAAGGCTAGAGATATAAGGGTGAGAACACTATAAAATCCTTCCTTAAACTTTGGGATAAACAAATTCTTATGTTCTCTTTTTGATGTTGTGTCTCTAAGTCAAGGAGAATAGAGTTGTCCTCTGCACCTTTTGTCAGCACAGCTGTAGAAGAGCTTCTCTGCTCATCTTAGAAGACACTAAGATAAAAACTGGCAGATAGGCAGTTTCTCTGAATCTTTGACCGTGTGTGTGTGCACTCACATAATGTTCTGTGTGAGCATGTACATATCTTCCTACATGTACATGTACAAGCCTACTTTCATGCACATTCTTGCGTGAATGTGGTGTCCTTGACATCTGAAATTTAGTTTTAAAAACATTTAACAAATATTTCCCTCCACTGAACCTCAGTAGTATAAATGGTTGAAGCGTGTAGGATGGCTACTATCCAGGGATGCTGGTCTTCTTGCCCACCTTTTTCTCCCAAAGCAGAGCAGGTTTGGAGAGGTGAAAGAGTAAATGTGAAGAGGGTTTTCTATCTGAAAGGACAGTTGGCATAGTTCATGTCTCATTTACATCCACGTGTAACACTGAATGCAGCAAAGTGACAGCAGTATAAAACTGACTTGAAGAGAAAAACAGATCTTTAAATGATTATAGTTATGTATGAAAAGCTATTGATCTGAAGATTTATTCCACAAGGGTAAGACTATTCAACTAACACGTTTGATGAGACTTGCACACAGCAGCCTAATAGTGGAACTAGAATATGATACAAAATAAACATCCAAGCAATGCAGACTATATCTAAACCTGGAGAATGAAGGAGACAATTATCCTCAGTATTCAGACCAAATGGTTTTAATTTACACTTGGCAGCTCCTTTTCTCCATTTTGGAATATCTAGACAAAGTTTTCCTCAGTATTGCATTCCCACTCCACAGTTTCAGTGCTCTGGGTGGCTGCCCAATGAAAAGCTAATCAACTATGCACATTTCACTTAATCATACCAATATATCACCTCTACTCATGACCACACAGCCCAGAGAGTGGCAGCACACAAGAAACCTGAGAGCACAGTGAAGTTAGATGGGAAGACATGAAGGAAGTTAGGTAATTTTATTATGAGAACAAAGTTACTTAATTAAATCCCTTTAAAAGTTTATGAGAAGGTCTGCAGAGGCCAGGAAAGAAAGTTTTCCCCAAATGGAACACAGCAAATACTAGCCTGCATTACTCGCAGGAAGGAGGGAATGGGAACTTACCCTAAAAATATTTAGCTGCTTCCAGCAATGAGGAAAAGTATTTGTAATATTAAAAAAACCCTGGGGTACCTTTGTGTTGTGGGTTTTTTGGGTGTTTTAGAAGGTCTGCACTCACTCATGTTGCCTCAACAAAGATATAAGCCTGGGGATGGAGGGAGAAAAAAACCCACAGCTTACACAGGGTCATTAAAAAAAGTAAATTCTCTCAGCTAGAAGTCCCTGAAGATCTTCTCTGCATTAAATGTACTTGAGGGTCTCACAGTTCTGAGTAGCGACTGTTTTCTAGGCTGCACATGTAGCTCCCCCCAAGGATGAGTGAGAATATTCCATTCCCTCAGAGATCCCCAGGCTGTCCAGGCTGCACATGTGCAACCAGAACGGATATACTCCAGCCGAAGGCGGCTGTGGCTGACAGAGCCAGAACTTTGCTGTAATGGTTGAAACTGCGACCAAGAACCTGTCTCTCCACCCTTCCCAGTAATCCCCCCACTAGCAGCCTATGGCAGGAAATCATCTCATTTCAATGCGGTAAGGATAAGAGGAAAAACTGAATAGCAAGACCAGGGGAGTGGGGCACAAGAAAAAGAGGCATAAAGATATATCTACACAAATGTATTACAATCTGGGAGAATGCGAGGAAGAAAACCAGGGAGGAAATTACTCTTATGAGGTAATAGACCTTGAGATTGGAGAAGATGTCTGGCAAGGAAATGGAGACATAACAGAAACAGTTTAGCAGAGAAAAAGGCATCAGGCTGGAAAGGGAGTGGTAGAAAGGTTTATGCCCAGCAGAGAACATGCATATGCAGAGCCTTAAGTCAGGCACAGCATCCCACTTTGAGTATTACAAACTGTACTATCAACATATTTTATGGTCACCTTGTAATGATCGTTCACATAGGACAACAACATTCAATCAGTTATTCTGGAACTCAGGCAGCAGGAATCTGAGCAGTTTGCCTAACCATTGTGATTAACCACTCTAGAAGACAATTGGTCCCATTTTCAAACAAGGAAACCTTATACATGTACATGATGAATACTCTTTCGCTAAATTTGCAAAGTCAAACACCTAGGAAAAAGGAAAGGCTAGAATCAAGGCTGTATTTGTCTAATATAAGCCTCTCATGTTGATGCATTAGGATATAAACATATAAATTTGCAGACTGTCTTAATCAAGAACCAGGATACATCAGTTCTAAACTAACACTCTACTCTTTAATATTTTGTTGGGGTCTTTTTTCCTGGTTTTCTCATTTCCTGCATTTGACTGTTCTGTCCTTTTTTTTATTATTATTTTCCCCATTTACTTTTTACTCTCACAGTAAATGCAGAGGAGGAGGAGCAGAATTCTATGAACAAATGCATTTTCCTGTGGCAGTCTTCTTTAATTCCCCAAAATAATGTGTGCACCTGTGCCTATGCTACTGAACAAATAAGACTCTTCTTTGGTTGAGAGCAAGTGACAGTACAGTCCAGATCTACATGGATAAATTCTCTTCCTCATCCAAAAAACAGGCTGGCTGCATCGAAACAATCTATTAGGAAATGACCTGGGTTCCCAGCTTGTGTTCTTGCATTGACTGTGCAGATGTTCTTAGGCTTGAATAAAAAAACATACCAAGAGCATCGTGTATGGAGAACTGTAATCCAATGCTTAAACTTTTAGATTTTCCCTGCTTTATTTAGTAGAAGTGTAGCCAATAAGACCAGAATTCTATGCAAGACATAAATAAAGACCACGTAAATGAAGACCATCATCATGTACACAGGGCAACATCCATAGATCTGGTGCTTCCAAATAACGTACTTGTCTTTGAAGCTTCAATAATGTGCTTCTAGTGTTATTTGTCTGTGTGTTGCATAATTCATATAGGGACACCATGCCCTGCATAATAAGTTGGCTGGAACATCCAGAAAGACACAAAAATAAATATCTGAAGAAACAATATTAAAGAAACAACTATAGGACTGGAAATATAAGCTCTTCTATCAGGCAGCATTCTGGTTTTATGCCTTAACATTGAAAAAAATGAATACATTAAGCACATGTATCACTAATTCCTGAAATAATATGTGTAGCATCGCATATCATTCTGCAGACAAGCAATTGGCAGGTGTTTTTTACAATAGCAAGATGAATTCACAGTATGGGATATGTTGATTACTCATGTCAGTCCCTTTGAAATTTTAAAGCAAGAGTAATCAGAGCTATAAATCTCTCCTAAGTATAATTAGATTACTATTTATACCTAGTGTTGTTAAAACCACCCTAAGAAATTACTTTTAAGGTGCCATTACTGAAGAAATAATCTCTTTAAAACAATAATCACTCAGTTAAGTACAATTCATATACCTACTTTCTATAATGAGAACACATAATTCAGGTATTTAAGAATACTGAATGTCTTTTCCTATTTAAAAGTTTGATAATGGCATTTTCAGACTTCAAAGTTTTTTACATTATATGGCAGGTGTGGGAGCATCCTCTGATACCATAATGCACTGAGATGAAGGATTAGATACAGTGTCAGCTCTGCATCTAAGGCACCCTTTGAAGGATACAAGTTTTGTGTTAGAGAAAGTGCAGGTTATGACTACTGTAGGGCCCTATAGGGAGTATTATGATAACGAGGCAATTATGATCAACTGACTAGAACTAGAGTCATCTCCATAGACTTTTTATCTTTTAGGAACATATTAGGAATTCCAAAAGATGGTAAATTTATATAATCTGGTCTAATGGTTCACTCCTGTTAATTTACATCTTATTTCCCATGGGAACTATCTTGACTTTTTTTTTTCTTCTGCTGCAGAGACAAGGCAGAGAAGCATGTAATCAGTAAAACCTGAGCGTCTACTACCATCTTTTGATTAAACAGATCTCAATAAAGATATTTAAATGATTCTAAAATAAAAAGAAAGATCTTTAATCCCCAGGTGGAAGCATGGCATTCCAGAGGAATAGGCTATTTTTATTTTATCAGAAAGCGTGTTCATGTGGATGTGCAGCCTTTGGTCAAAGAATGCTGATACAGCTTCAAGCTTGCTGGCATTCTGCAGGGTGTGCCTTCATTAAACTCTAGCAATTGCATGAAGAACACCAGTATTTGGAAGCTACTTCCAAATCCACGGCTGGAATAATCCAGGTCAAGAGGTTGTTATACTATGAGAAAAATTACATTAATATACATTGTCACAGTCTCCAGAAACATAAGAGCCTATATCTCTATTGATACGTATAAGCTGCAGCAGAACTTGTTCCTCATTTTCCTAGTGGAAATTCATGATCTTGTAGATTGTTTCACACAAAACAGACTCCTGAACTCAGCAGCTCTTGGAAAGGCTTTGTCCATGACCTACTACTCATGTGAAATCAAGGGCAAAACTGCCCCCAAGGTCTCACAGCATTTTAAAGTTAGTTCTCATATGGAACATCCTCCCTTTCCAAGGAGTCACTTCATTGCCCCATTAATATTTTATTACACAAAACTCAGAAATGGAAAAAGCATATGTTTGGAATGATATGTAGCTATAAGAATAGGACCCCGTTTTTATGTAGTTTTCCATTGCATGATCCAACTCATGTATTTAACAGTTTTGGTTCCATTCTCTTTCACTTTTATTTTTCTCCTAGAATCTTCAACTAAAGAATTATTCTAATAGATATATTTTATCTTAAATGTTGACAAGTCTCTATTTCAGCCTCTAGATATTGCAAAATGTAGTATTGGTCAAGTTTAACAACTTACAAAAATCACAGTTTAAACATAATTCTTCAGGTTATGTTATTCTACCATAAGACAAAATCTAGTTTTCCTATGCTATTTCACTTTCTATTAACTCATCATTTGTCATAAAGGAATGGATATATGCTGAGATTTTTATTCTTTTCACTTTGTTACACACTGATATTTAATAGACAGTATGAGTTCATCCATTTATCTCAATTATAAGTACCATTTAAAAAGTTAGACCACCTGTTTACAGGTACTGTTTAAGAGTAGTATGATGGATCCTTCACAGCATTAGTCTTGCTCCATGATATTGGAGCTATTGCTGCTATGATAAAACTTTCCACTTCTACCCTCATGGGTAAGAGTGCTGTTGACTTCAGTCACAAGAACAGGTATCAAGGAATGGAAGACACATCCCTATACAACACCCATATCTAAAACTTTCTTTGAAATACCTAACATTTTGACTTTTTGTTTTTCTTCAGAGTTCCAAACACAGGCTCTGCTGAAGCATACAAGCAGCATTATTTAAAACAATACCTAAAAATATTGATCAAAACCATCGGGTACATTTTAGCACAAGTAACACCTCCATCGAGTGCAAGGCTCCATTCAAAACCATACTAATTCAAATAATCTACTGTGCTGGTTTTGGCTGGGATAGAGTTAACTTTCTTCACAGTGCCTCGTATGGGGATATATTTTGGATTTCTGCTGAACACACTCATGGTAATAGACTAGTTTTTGTTAATAGAGACATTTTTGTTATTTCTGAGCAGGGCTGGGACAGAGCCAAGGTCTTTTCTGTTTTCCATACTGCCACACTGGAAAGGAATGTGGAGGTGCTTGGGAGGTTGAGAGGAGACATAGCCTGGACAGGTGACCCCAGCTGACCAGAGGGATATTCCAGACCAGGACATCATGGTCAGTAGATAAAGTGGGGGGAAGAAGAAGGAAGGGGGCTACATTTGGAGTGATGATGTTTGTCTTCCCAACTCGTTACATTTGATGGGGCCCTGTTCTCCTGGGTATGACTGAACACCTGCCTGCCCATAGGAAGCAGTGAATTAATGCCTTGTTTTGCTTTACTAGTGTGAATGGCTTTTGCTTTCCCTATTGAACTGTCTTTATCTCAATCCACGAGTTTTCTAGCTTTAACCCTTTCTAGTCTCTCCCCAAACCAGCTAGTTGGGAAGTGAATAAGTGGTGCTACTTGGTGCGACTGATGTTAAACCACAACAACTACATACACTCTATCGTATTTGCTTCTCTCTCTTTTCTAGAGACACCATGAAGGATGCATAGTGTGAAGTGTTACCAATGCTCAAGTATGTTATACACAGGCCACAAGGTGTTCAAAGGACTTAAAGTCCAGGAGAAAAAAAAAAGAGGGGAAGAACCAGGAAAATTTTAAAGTGTTTTCAGTTTCAGATTCATTTAGACTTAGCTGCATGTATCTTTTCGGATATTTGTTAGCAGCTACCAGTAAGCAACCATACCCAAAGGGAAAATGTATTCTAGTTAAAGATTGGCTTATAGCCTCATCAGCCAAGTTTTATTGCTCTTAAAGCACAGCAAGAGAAATATTTATACTGAACTTGTTGCATAGGGACTTCAGATAGCAGGACAGTCATTTCTTGCATAAGTACTTTTAGCTGGAGACAGCAGAGATACACTAAGAGGGAAACAGGGACTTCTAAAAATAAAATGTCTAGCAAATAAGATGAAAACATAGGCATGCTAGGCTCTCAGTTTGAAGTGATTCCTTTTTTTTTTCTTTTTCTGAAAATGTTCCCAAGACTCAAAATATTTTATGTGTCCTTTGAGTTCAGAACACCCTAAGTACAGTAGCATATGTCTGTGCTGTTTAACTAAATACTCCAATGATTGGAACTTTTTTTCTTTTTTTCCTGTGTATGTGTGTGCATAGAAGGGAATATTATTTATAACCATCTAAGGTCTGGTACAGCATTTTTGAATCAATGCCATTCTACACTTCAATGTTACAGTTGTTCTATATTAATCTAATTGTTTTAACAACATTGGAAAGTTTGGGCTGAACTAACATATATATTTATGTTCTACAGTTCTAGCCTGTTGGGTAATGAGGTCCTAAAGAAGTTTACAGCATCACCTTTTACACTAATATTAAGAAAAAAACCCACCAAAATACATACCTATTCAAGGACCTCCTGGTATTTTTAACATCTCCAGGAAGTCACAGTCTAGCTAAACTCATGTAAGATTTGAAGTGGCAAAACTAAGGAATGTGATTTCTGCAAAGAGAAACACCCTAGGGGATGATAGAGAAGAAAGATGTCATAGTATTCAAAAACGAGATGGCAGGAAATATTACAGTAGGTAAATAAAAATGTAATAGTCATTTAAGCCAGCAGGAACTGAGAATGAGAGTTTACACTGATTCTATTCTGGAAGGCTGCTGTCCTTGTCTCCGGTAGTACTTGCTTTTATGTCATTAGCAATGTGTTACATCACACCCAGTGACAATGTCTGGAACTGATATTTTAAAATAAAATCAGAAAAGGCTAAAGAAAGTCATCAGCTGACTAGAGTTTCATTACTAAAAGAGAAGAGCACTTTTTCAGTGATTTCACATTCATAGAATCGTAGGAGAGTTTGGGCAAGAAGGGACCTTAAAGATCATTTAGTTCCAGTGCCCCTGCCATTCACTGAATTTGAAATCAGTTCTTTTCTAAGAATGTACCCTAGTACTGCAAATACCAAAAAGCTGCATTTTGAGGTACAGAAAGTAAAGCCTTGTGATTTCCTTTGTAAATGTGTGGGCATGAATGTGCACGTGTTTGTGTATGCATGTGCATGCTTCTTTCCTTTTCTCATTTATTTTTAAAACAATGAAAATATTTGCACATAAACACATTGTTAGTCCAAACTTTTAGTCCAAATAGTCAAGTAGCCTATTACTGCCCACTAGGATGATGTTACTGACTTTGACATGGGGGTGACAGGAAAAAATTATGTTAGGGTCCATCAAAAAGGACTGTGCAGACTGAGGAAAAGTTACATCATGGCCTGGTGTTAGGACCAAATTTTTAGACACCACTAATGACTAATTCTTGGAGTTGCTAATGAGGAAATCCACAAGAGGGAACTAGCAAGAGGAAACTCTTGAACCTGAGCAGTGCTTCAGGCACTTCTGAAACTATAACTCATCCAAACAATATATACAGCTATAATTTTAAATTTGTGGTTAAAACCAATTTCCAATGAGGTTCCAGCCTTCTTATTCACAGAAACCTCAACACTGAGACCAAAATCCTGCATCCATCTTCTCAAAACTGTTAGAGTAAAAATTTAAGCTACAAATCAATAATTTCCACAAAGGTCAAGCTGACTGCACCACAGTGGGATTAAGGCCATCATAAAAACAGGCTCAAACTGCACTTACAGACAAATACCAGAGTTTTACTCCAGGATCTAATCACAGTCCATCTCCAATGGAAAAGTGATAGAGGAAGTGCAAAATAAGAAATGAAACGAAACCATTTTGTTTTTTCCACACAGATGTTTCATAACAGTGGATTAAAGAATTCAAACCAATAGACCTCACATAAGTTTGAAAGCAATAATTTAAATGCATGTGCATATGAAACAGTAACAGCTATTTCAGTTCTCTTTGTACTTCTTACTACTTTACTTCCAATGCACATACATTTTTAATTGCCTAGCTTCTCTGTATTATCTTTTACTATTCTTAGTCTAGGAAGTATTATTGGATGAGCGTTATCATTTTAATTGTTTTAATTTAATGTTGTTCTTTTTAGTAGAAAATCTAATTTGAAATGGCAAAGGGTTAATTATGGAATTTTCCAAGGGAATGTCCCAAGGAAAGAAAAAGATACGGGATAAAATCAGTGAAATGCTAATTTTAGAATCTAATTTCTACTTCTAATTTTACTTCATAAGATACTCATATTAACCCTATGTATGGAGAAATATCTCTAAAATAAACTATGCTTTTAATGTTCTATCTTTCCACATACAAAAAAAAAAATAAACCATGTGTTAAAAAGAACCCTAAGCAAGTTTTTATTTAATTCAATGTATTTACACACCTGATTAAACATGAATATCTGAAGACTTCCATGTGTCATTTAAAGTATAAATAGATGTAATTATATGTAACAAACTCTTTGTCTTTCCTAAACTCAGGCTCCTGGACTCCACAGTTTAACTATGGCTATTTGTTTCATAATCTCAGTTTGCTGGATTCAAGTGTTTCCAGAGACTTTATATGCGTACTTGACATGGGATAGTTTTAGCCAAACTAAGATCACAAAAGATGTATACAAACTCTCTGCTGCTCAACAAACATGCATACAGTCACAGTCACAGTCCCCTGCTGGGAAAGAAGTCCAAACCACAAGTTTTTGCACATGAAATCTGAACCCAAAATCTTGCATTTTGAGCAGATGCAGAGTGTTAGCTAAAGGGATTTGTTTTGATGAAAGCTGTGCATTTAGAAAGGAGGATATTTCAGAGAATGGACTGTTGCTTCCCAAAGAACCAAAATCCTATTCCTGCACTGACATGCCCTGTGATTGCTGAGGTTTACGCAGAAGAAACTCACCTGCCACTGACCCTTCCAGAGATATTCACCAAAACTGCAATAGAACACACAGTAAAAAGTGCTTGGGAGAGCAGTTCAGCTGGTCTGCCTCTGCTCCCCCTAGTTCCTCATATCTGGGGACTGCTCATTGGTTACTATCTCAGCTGGCCTTTTTGTTTGTTCAGACTGTAAAAGGAAAAGCCCATCTTCTCAGGAGTTTGCCAGTGCAATGAAACAATCTGCAGTGTTGACTTCCCAGGAGATTTTCTGATTTGAGAAAGATACTATGTCTCAGAAAGAAACACTGGATTTAAAGGGCAGTAAATCTGTACAGCAGTCCAGTACTCCTGCATCTGTATTTCTAGTCTCATATACATCTGTGGACAATTAATTTGGTTGGCCACGTGAACCTTCGTCTTAGAGGGGCCAGCAGGCCTCACTCTGTACACAGGAATAAGACACAAGGGAACCAGCTTCATTTTCAATGCTGCTTGTTCACTGTTATCAATTTGAGCAAATCAGTTTGAATAAATCAGCAAAGAGCTCAGTTTCCAATTCTACAAAGTGAAAATGACATAACTTCTTGACATTTGCAAGGCACTCATAGCTACTTGAATGAAGAGAGGCTGGCTTTAGAAACTTGGTTTTAAACAAATTTCTAATTAGTCTTGGGGAGATTTTCCAAGTCCTATTGCATATCCATGGAAGTCGAGTCCTTTACCTGTCTTTATTAAAGTCACTCTTCCGCCCTGGACATATGCGCACGCTTCTCATAAATTTCTCAAACTTCTGCACTTTGCTGGCAAGATATTCCATATCCATTTCCTCTCAAACAGGCCATGTGTACACTGGCTATTAAATACATTCAGAAAAAGACAAAGTTTACAACTGGCAAATGAAAACAACCAAGCTTATTCTTCATATATTAAATAAAATGAGAATCTTGGGTCAGGTAGCTGTTACCTAAATTGAATCTGTCATATACTGCAGCTGCACAACAGGGCATATATACTTGTCTCTTCATTTAACTTGTCAGCTCTCCATCAAATTTGTAAGTAGATGTAACTTAGATTATAAATTATTCTACCACCTTTGATTATTTATTTACACATGCAGGAGAAAAATGCAAATTTGTCTGCACAAAATTACTAATATATAGTATATGTGTTTATACACTGTAGCTCTGCTCATAAGGAATTCATTGGGAGACCTATTTTCTGGTATTTATGTTCTTTGGAAAATCCTGCTTGGAATCTTGTTTTTTTAACATCCACCTATGTGTTTTACTCAACTGAAGGATTAACAATGCATTGTAGTTTATGTCTGGCCTCTAGATGATGCTGCAATGCTTTTAACTCTCTGACATTTAATAGTATGTAACAGGCAAGCAACTTTGAACTGTACTCACACCATTTGGTACAGTAGCTTACGAGCAACAGAAAACTGACTCTGTTTACAAAACCAGAAGCAGGGAATAACCAAGACCTGTTCCTGTAGAGGGTTTCTACTGCAAGTGGGTCAATGTTAAGCACAAGATAAAAGTATTATTAGAATTGGTTTGCTGTATTTCATAAGGAAGACCCTGTGACACCCTGCAATCTGTAGTAACAGCTCTCAAAATCCTTATCCCACATTCTCAGGTTTCTCCACCACCATAAGGTACCATTCTGTCCAATCTAATCTGCCTTACATGCCATGTACCTGTCACACATGTATGTGGCTCACTGGCAGATAATGTGATCATTTGGTAACGTGAGGATTATAGAAAATGTCATTAGTTTCGGCATATAATTTCCTGGCAACTCAGCCTAATTTCAGAGCAGTTGCAGAGCGCATTAATTGCCATGGCATTGTCCATGTCGTCCCACTGAGAGACAAGTTTCTCTCGCTTTGGGGAGCACTTCTAGCTGCATCTATTGCCCCTAAATAGACCTTGGCTGTTTCCTAATCCTTCTGTTTCCCGTTCCTCACTGATGACTTCCTGTCCACCTGCTGCCCAGATCCATGAAAGGATGCAGGAAGTCTACATTTATGGTTCCAACAGTAAAAAGCTGAAAACAAGAGCTGCAGGCAGGTCACCAAGACAGTAAAAAAAAAAATGTTTTTTTGTGGTTTGTTATCGGGGCTTTTCTAGAAAATCAGATGTACTATAGCAAACTAGTGAATTTTGCCTCAGATGTTCTCTTATTTGGTATCTTGGGAAAAGGTTTAATGTTGTGAGAAGTATGTGATGAAGTTCTGACAGGTGCTAATACTTTACATTGAAAAATAGTTCAAAACTTCAAAAGAGCAAGTCAAATTGGTGACAGATTCTTTGTTTTACTCCTTAGAAAGGGAGCTACATTTTTAAAGTTTATATTTTTCACCTGACTATTCCTGGTGATTGTAAAGCAGTAACTAGCCAATGGCAGCCACACTGCCATCATCATATCAGGGTATGTTACATCGTCACATGGAAGATCTCCCTTAAGTTGTGTGGCAATAAGTGCAACAGGAGACATATTAATTTTAGCATATTAAGAATTCACAGGTACTGTGTTCCCAGTAGTGGCTGTATTCTGATTTCTTTAGCATGCGAAGGCTGCAAAAGAAGTTTTTGCGGGTAGTTCCACCTCCACACATTGAAAGAATTGATCTGTTGGAAAGGCTGACTTTCAGTCTCACATCCAGGTTATCATAAGGATGTCTAGACAACCATTCCTACTTTGCCATGTAGTCTTTTCCCTGCTGTAGAGACCAAGGGAGTCTCCTGGTGTAGACCTTTCTACTCCCTCCAATGAGCTGACTTTTTTGTAGCACATTTCTTGATTAAAGTAATTAACAATAACTATACACCAAATTTTAATGCTATTGCTATCAGTAACACTAAACACAAACTGGGGCCCCTAGAGCCTGGAGAAGACAGTAAAATAATGAATTTACTGTGTATCCATATAATTGTAGTTCACTCATATGAAAGAACTAATTGCCTGCAGGGCGTGCTCAGCATCACTCAGTGGCCTGCGGCCAAATGAGTCCTTGTAAACTGGGGAAGAGGTGGAAAGGAACTCTGCATCTTTCAATTTTTTCACTCCTAGCTGCTGCCAAAGACCTCAGCCTTTGGGGCCAAGAGATAAATATGTCAGTGTCTACAGTTGTGTGGAAGATTATTTATGGGAGATGGGGGAGGGAGTTCACATTTGCCTTTGCATGAGGTAATCAGTTCCTGTGTATACCTCAGGAAGCTGTTACAAGGCTTAAAAAAAATTAAGAGGTTATCTTATGCTTTCAGTGTCTATCTAAAGTGTTGCACAACAGTTTCTCTGAGCATATGGATCTGTAGTTAGACACAGTGATTCATAGATCAGCCAGACAGCAAAGTCTTTCAAAAAGGAGGTGTGGAAAAAAACATCAAGAGGACCAGCAGCTGAAGAATAGTCATGGCTACAGCTTCTGACAGCTCTTCAGGCTGGAGAGAGTGTTTTCCATGACAGCCCCTTTAACATTAACCACTTCCTTGTCTTGATTAGATGGTAATGGCACATCAAGTGAGGGGAGAATTCTAGCAGGCAGCGCTGAAACAGATGGCACTGCCACAGCGCTCCTCCTGCCAGCTGCCTGGGAAGGAGCTCTCTCTACCCTGTAATAAAAATGACATGAGTTCAGGTCCATTCCCACAACACTCACTCTCTGCATCAGAGGACTGGCACCTCAGGAGCAGAGGATGGAGCATGGCACAGGAACAAGCAAACCTGCAAGGGAAAGGCTCATGAATGACCAGATTCTAAGAAGTCTGAAATCCCACATAGTTATTAGAAACCCTGGCATTTAGGTTCATTTCCAGTTTTAAATATAAAAGGAAAACATAGTAAATTATGATATAGATGTGCATAATTAAAGCCTGGTTTGAATCAAAAGGTTATATGATTTGTTTGTTCTCATACTAATGCCCTCGTAGGTATTTCCTTTGAATATTGACTTGCATTTCTACAGCTGTGTAGATGAAAAAATACCCTACCACACTAGGACAGGAAAGATTTCTGAGACAGTAGCATTTGTCTATTTACAAATATCTTTTGTTTCAACTTCTTTATACTTCTTTTCCCTTTCAGATAAGTTTATGTCACTTTTTTTTATCATAATAAGGCACAGATAATTCAGTGCAATAGTCATGATAATAAGACTGGTCACATAAAATAGGGTCCTGGATTTATCATTCAATCCTTGCCATTTTTCATGGTTTTCAGGAAACATGTATCTCTGGGGTTTTTCTGTGTAATATCTCTAGCAGACTCAACACGCCCACAGTAATTACAGGTCAGTAGCTGTTGAAACACACATCACTAATCATGGAAAGCACAGAAGCAAACAAAATCTACCCAGTCTAAAAGACTAAGGTGTGTAACTGTAATAAACACCTTTCCTACAATGAAATAGGGCCAGATAATGGACAAGGAGATTCTTCCTTTGTCCCACCTCTTATGTGTAAATGCTTGCTTCACAGAGTTCCCTCATAAAAATAAAAAATAAATTAAAAGATAATTCTACAATAAAAGCTCCAAAAAGCATCTCTCTATAATAGTGCTAGCATAGCATTTTATGCTATTTTAAAACAATGCCATTTAATTTCTAGGAATTAGTAAATCAAGATATAGACTGTAGAGAGCTAATGTCTTTCACCTATCTGCCAGCAACAATAATTTCTCTACTCCAGATCTCTGACACTGAATAAAATATCTGAAAGAAACAAATAAAAATAACACCTTAAAAAGTTATGCCACTATACATGAGCCTGGTTACAGTGCTCAGCCTTCATAGCCATATTGTACAATCATTAAATCACAGACTCACAGAATCATTAAGGTTGTGAAAGACCTCTAAGATTGAGTCCAACTGTTGACCCAGAATTACCACATTCAGCACTAAACCATGACAGAATCATAGAATCATAAAATCATAGAATGGTTTGGGTCTGAAGGGACCTTACAGATCATCCAGTTCCAACCCCCCGGCTGTGGGGACAGGGACACCTTTTATTAGATCAGATTGCTCAGAGCCCCATCCAACCTGACCTTGAACACTTTCAATGATGGACATCCACCAAATCTCTGTTACAGTGCCTCACCACTCTCACAGCAAAAAATTTCTTCCTAATATCTCATCTAAATCTACACTCTTTCAGTTTGAAGCCATTCTCCTTTTCCTGTTACATGCCCTTGTAAAAGTTTTTTCATCTTTCTGTAAGCTTCCTTCAGGTACTAGATAGCTGCAATTAGGCCACCCTGAAGCCTTTTGTGGGTTGAAAAAATCTCAATTCTCTTAGCCTTTCCTTAGAGAAGAGGTGCTCCATACACTTTGAGTTTTTCCAGGTCCCTTAGGACAGCATCATATCCATCAGGTATGTCAAGCTCACTACTCAGCTTGGTGTTATCTGTAAACTTGCTGATGTCCCCAAGTGCCACATCCACATGTCTTTTAAGCACTCCCAGGGATGGCAACTGGAATTTTTCTAAGGAGACTGTGCTTAGAAAGGGAATGGAGGTAAAAGTCCAGCTGGGACTTCATGTGCAATCCAGTGGGGGCAATGGGTTGTGCCTGTCTTTGCCAGGTCCAGCTCTGAGTGGAACTGACCACAAGCAGGGCTGACTGCCTTGTCACACTTTCCACTGATGTGGCCAGTTCAGGTTTGATCAGATGCTGGTAGGGGCACAAAGCAAGAGGACCATAAAGATTGCCAGAATGCAGTTCAGTTGAAAAAAGTTTTTGAGCAACTTTGATTCAGTAATATGAGGTTAAACTGGATGGAAGTTTTGAGTCATAGGGATTTTAATCTGGGATGAGGCACCCCAGAGTCTGTTCCTTGCATTGCAGAACCGTGGCCTTGAGGCAAGGCACTGAAGTTAGCAATAGGCTGAAGGTCAGAGCAGAACGTGCAGCGTGTCAAATGATTCAGAGAATAAACAGACTCAGGAAGGGCAAACACACAGGCTCCAGAGGCAACACAATAGACTGACCTTCTCAACTTTCTTTCTTCAGCCTACCACGTCACCAGACGTAAATGCAGGCAAGGAGATAAAATAAATGAAAGATGGATCTCAGCAAGTGGTCAGGCTTTCAGCTACTGGCTGCTCAAGCTGCCTTGTGTAACGGAGTGCAGAGATGAACACAAAAACAAGCAGAGTGTTTCTAACCAGCTGTTTCAGCTTTAGTACCAACCTGGAAAATATTAGCAGATGTATTTTCAAATAGTTCAACCAAAAAAAAAAAAAAAAAAGGGAGGGTGGAGGAAAGGAAAAGTTTAAAAAACATTCTATTGCAGGTATAGATTTGATACATTTTCTCAGAGAAGGCATTGGGCAATGTTTGCAATATTTATTGCATAATGTAAAAGAGCAATTAGAGCTAAAGAAAGCATTTCAGCTGTTTTTTGTCTGCCAAAAAAATATAAATTCATATTACCCAAATTTTTCATAAATACACGTCAAGCTCATCAGATTTTCACAATCAAAAACATTCTCTAAAAGCCAAAACATTTCATTTTGAGTTTTTCAGAGCAGAATATTAAGATTCTAGTCTCAAAAGATTTTGAAAACATTTTACTTTTTATTCAACAGCAAATTAAAATGAAACCAAATGTTTAACCTGGAACAGTCCCCACACCCTTGATTAAACCAGCAAAACATAAACAAACCAAAAAAAAAAAGAAAAGTCAATTATTTGCACAGCTGGACTACTAATTAGGAAATAAAGGCAACACAATTAATGTCTGACTAGTGACTACCACATCCTACTCCAATATGGTCTTTCAATAAAATCCAAGCAAGAAAGACTAAAGCAGCTTTGAACAGCTCTTTAGTTAAAGGCTGGGTCTCCCAATATGTTCCCACATCAGCTGGATGCTTATATCACTAAAATTTTGCTATAAATGGTCTGTGGCCACCAGAGAATTTGTGTAGGTGAAATCACCACCAAGAAGCTAATAACTGTCTTTCTTTGAAGGAATAAATTCAAGCCAAACACACAAATATAAGAAGTTGCCTTTATAGATTTGAGATCCAAAGCCAAGAGGTGCTGCATGAGGGTTTCACTACCTTTGCAAACTTTCTTCAGCAATAAAATCGGACCTCAGACTAAAAGGAAATAGAGCAAGAGGAAGGAGCTCCTCTGGCGTTATGCTGAGCTGACCCTGGACTGATGACAGCTTCATTTTCCACTTGGCACAGGATGATTTTGGAATGCCCCCAACTGTATGAGAAGTGCTCCCAAAAATCCTGTTGCCCACTTGTGACCTGAAGCAGAGTCCAGCAGCGTGGGTGAATCAGATAAGTTAACACCTTGTCAGAAATTGAATAAAATAACAAAATTAAAAATCCAATACAAAAGAGGAAGAGGGAGAGGGAGAGGGAGTAAAAGAGGGAGAGAGAGGAGTAGGAGCACACTCCCACACTTTCTGTTTAAGAGATATGATTCGAGCAGGACAGCTCACTTGTTCCTTTCCTAACTGAAAACCAAATCCCATTCCCTAGTGGATTTCTTGCACACAGAAAACTTTCTGTATTTTAAACAGCATATTCAAGTTAAAAACTGCTTTTTATTTCCAAGCAAACATCAATTTCAACTGCATAAGTGCCCAAAAGAAGAGAGATCAATCCTGAGCCTGGCTCTGCTCAGTGGCCAAAGGGGTGGGAAAGGGAGGGATTGTCTGTAGCTAGATCCTGAACTAGCATAGCCTCAAAGACATTTGGAGCAGCCCAGGATTTACTGCCATTTATGCAACAATCTGGACTTTACAGCAGTGGTGGTTTGGCAGAGCATGACTCTGTTTTGCATTCTATCTACTGCAAAGGAGTTGTTTTCTCTGTGTTTATAAGCAGGGAAGGAGTTCCCTTCTCTCTGAGGCCATAACAGCCAGTTAATTATATCCAGGACAAGCCCTTTTTGCATTAGAGTAGTGGCAAGTCTGCCTGGCAGAAACAGCCACTCAGGAATTTTCTAGCATTTAAAAGCAATGAGGACCTGATCCTGTGTGCAAGGCACAGTGGTGAAGCTGCTGCACACACGCTATTGTCTTGCACACCAGGAGCATGTGACATTTAGCAACCAAAGGCCTTGGTTATTCCTCAGAAGTAGTAAGTAAAGAGCCTCCTGTCAGAAGTGGCCAACACCTGATTCCTTCTCTGCAAAGATGGACAGCATAAGCTTTCCCTAAATTTGAAGTTACAAATATATTACTGCTTGAGAGAGTTTGAAAGCCTTAGTCATCAGTTTTAGGACAAAGGGCATTCAAGTGGCCTCAGAACACTGCAGAGGATTATTACATGAATACAGCTAATGTAAACTCATTCATCAGCTGTTTGTTTCTCTTTTGATACAAGATTATTTTGGTTTGGTGCATTATTTTACAGGTTTGGGGTTTTTTACTTTCATTTTTTTCTTTACTTTCATTAAACTACAATAATTTATTAGTCCTCGCCTTTGAAATATCCCAAATCTTAAGTGGTTTTGTGCCCTTGGAAGGTCCTGACTTCAGTAAATGAGGAATTCACTGTACCAAGACTTTTTTTCTAGGGAGTTCATAGCCCTGCACTGCACTGCCCAGCACCTCAGTTCCTGGAGTGTAATGCAAGCTCTGCCTGGCTTTCCTCTGATGTACTATATTAATTTGTGTTTCAGACCATAAGAAAATAGCTTAAATTGCTGGTGGACTTGAAGTGGCCTGGTAAACAGACTGTTGTTTCAATAGTGCTGTTAGATGCCCCACGGACGGAGCAGATAACTCATATCCCATATAAAGTGACTATGGGTACCTAAGAGCTCAATACAAGTAACAGAATGCACAGAAATACTGAACAGTAAAATCACAGCTACCCAACAGCATTTGCAGCAAGCACTCCTGCTGCCAGACACCTGAAGGTCTGCCTCCACTGATCTTTCAGCCCAGAGTTCAATGTCTTGAATGTCTTCTTTGCAGACTGCCCTCAATCATGTTAATAAGCAGTTCATCCAAGACTGGTATTCAGCAGCTGAAATACGGGCATCTAATGCCACTTGTGCATCATTGGATATCTGAGACACTTGTGTAAATCTGGTAGATAAAGCTCAGGAGTTCCTACCCTCATGATCAGGCAGCCAGAGGCAGGACAAGACCTCTGAGGGCATATAAAATGTCATTCAACCCTACTTTTATGCACCTGCATTGCTCTCTAGTACACCTCATGGGCTATTAGTTTCACTTAGGCTCAGCTCTTGTCCATAAAGCTTCAGTGAGGAACTCCTACTTCTAACCCACTTGAGCAAAAAAGATATCCAGATCTGCTTTAAAGGTGTTTATGAAGACTGAGATGACACAGAGAGGTTCTGTAGATAATTAGAATTAACACCAAAGAAAAGCTTCAATCTTTTCAATGTGCCCCTAAATCTTGTCCTAAAAGAACTTTTTTTCAATTGAATTACCTATCTCCAAAGAGATAATCCATTTAAAAATATATATATATTGGATGAAATTTTGGACACATGCTGTGATTTAAGTTCTCAATTTGTATGTGCTACCTGAATAGCTTTAAGATGTTACAGCAGTCAGTGTCAATTTATTCCAAAGGATTATAATCATAAACTATAAATCACAGAGATGCCACACTAAAGCCATGTTGCTGTGGGATTCAGAATATTTTGGGCAGGGGATTTACTGGTTTAGTACTTCTTTTGTTCATTCTAAAACTGCTGTCATATTTTGAGTCTTACAGAGTATGGTTTTGTAAAGTTACGCTCCCTTGTAAATTAAACTGCTTAGCAAAAGTGCTTAGTAATGATTTTACATTTTGGCTTAAACACAAACCTTTTTACTTTGTTGTATTACAGCGTTGTGGAGCTATCGACTGATTTAATAGCCTGCTTTTCTAGTTTCCCTTTTAGCTGAGACTTTCATATAGTCCTTCAACAGTTTTGATTCTTCTTCCACAATTCACAGCAAAAAAGGTCATTTTCCTCTGTAACGGGAACAAAAAAAGTGACTTTTGAAATGAGCAAGGATCATTACACAAAAAGTAGTTTCTTCACAGATTTTGTCAGATCCCACAAAAAAGGAGTTTTAAAAATAGAGTGTGGCCCATATATGTATTTAATATAACGCCTGAAATGACAGTAATACTTCTCAGGGGATTTGTGAGAACAAATTCATTAATATTTGCACAACGTTTTCAGATCAGCCTTTCTCTTTTGCCTTGTTTTGTTGGTTATCTAAAAAAGAAGGCTCAGTATGAAAGTGTAGACTTGATCCCTTGGGAACACAGTGCCTGTTGCAGAAACAAGTGGTTTTATATGCTCAGTCATTAAAATACATTTTAGAAAGGTTTCAAGATAACTTCAAAAATCCAGTGCTTCAAATTTGTGTGGTAGCTGTAAAAACACCTGATTTAACAAAAGAAACATGTGGGAAATATGGTTTTATTTCTGATTGTGCATTTGCAGAAAGCTAAATTCTCCGAGAACTTTGCCATACCAAAAATTCCCTACCTATCTTGAGTGCACAGCTGAAAAACGGTCTACTAGTATGTGTAGGGTTGTTCACAGTGTAGGTGCTCCATTTCTAATATGCTGGGAGTAAAATTGATATAAGGCTCTCTTAATTCAAATTGTCTTTATTTTTATTAGATTGCACTTGTGTTTTACCATCAATACTATTTTTAGCATTTATTATGACATTAATACAAATAAATCATATAAGGCTTGTTCTTAACGGATTTGCAGCATGCATACATGGCACACATGATAATGTATTTCCAATTCACATTAATCATAGGAGGATAATACATTGGACAATAAGACACATTTTTGACAGGTTTGTGCAAGTTTAGATTTGCTCAGTCCAGATCTCCTTTTCATCAAAATCATTCTCTGCCTGACTTACGTTTCAACACTTCCCAAAGACATTGTTCCAGCCTGTAAGATTTTTAAGTACATTGCTGCAATCCAGCTCACTATTCCAAGTGACTGCCTGTCTGAATCAAATATTAGACTCCATTTTAGGGCAATTTATGCTCCCAGAAATATATATAAAAGCTTTCATTCTTTTTTCATACTTATACCCTATGACTCTTGCCATTTTATGCCATTTAAATGAGAGAAACAAAATTAGTCTACTCAAATCACATAAGATCTGTCCATCCACACTCAAGGTGACAGTCTTTCTCCAAAACAATATAAAAACAACAACATAATGAAAAACAAACAAAGAAACAAACAAACAAAAAAAGACCCTAAAAAACACCAAAGCTGCTACCTTATTTTTACAGGTATCTTCCTCCCGGTCAATTTCTATGTAATACACAAGAACTAATTAGTGATGGATCCAAAGCAAAATCCACACTTTTAAAGACTGGGGTTAGATTTTTTTCTCCCTCATCTCCCTCATCTCTCTGCTATCCAGTTCATGACCACTCGTAGCATTGAGTTCCTGCCCTCTTTCTCTCCTTTCTGTGTTTCCATCTGTAAAGTGCAGATACCCAGCTTGGTGAGAACTCAGAAAAAGCTTACCCTAGCACCTGAAAGATTTCCTCTCACAGCAATTCACCTGGAAGCCTTGCTGCTTGTGGATGATAAGGGTCTCAGCTATCACACGCTGTATTTTCCATGAAGCAGGAAAATTTTTTAACTGAATGATTATCTGGGCTCTAGCTTAGCAGATATAATGACCATATTGTTATTAAGGAGATGAACCTCTCTATTATTTTGAGCCCAAATAGTGGTTTTGTTCTCACCATAGCTCTGCTAAGACTATTAAATTTGAATATTGACCTCTTGTCGAAATAATACTCTCTACTTGGAAATTCAGGAGCTTCAGTATTCTGATTGACTTCCATATTTTGTGGCCTAGGATTAAGGTTTATAATTACTGTCTTTAAATAAAGATGAAATACTGGATATGTGCATATCTTTGAAGACAAATAACCCAACTGCCAATCTTAGCACAACTCAGATTCCACTGGTAAGTAATTGTCAAGAAACCTTGCCCACACTGACATCAGTACACCAATGTCAAAATTATAACCATAGCTTTTGGCCTCACTTTATTTATGTTTTAGGGTGATATAGAGACATGAAAGTTCAGCATGTCTTATAGGTTCATAGCAGGCATCAAAGTGCAAAGACTCAGCCTTGTATTTAATAAAAATAATATTATTTTCTCTTTTTTTTTTCTATTTTCTTTTCTTTTTTTTTTGGTAAATTTAAGAGTATTTGTATATATTTTTATGTCAAAAAATTCCTCATACAGTAATGTTGTCACTGGAGGATCATCACTGGATTTCAGAGTACAGACTCAGGCACTTAGTAAACAAAATAAGAAAGACAGCAGTCACGTATCTCATTTGAGGCAATTATTTCATTACTCCAGGAAGGAGGAACACAGAAGAACCAACTGTCAATCAATGTCTTCCATATCAGTGCTTTTTTAAAATTAAAAACCCGGCCATAACAACCAAGCACATTTCAGGTCTACTGAAATGCAGTCATACAGACCAAGACAAAGAAGTTTCCCAGCGCTCTGAAACAATCAATGATTATATAAATTAGTTTGTGATCCATATTACTCAACTGTATCATTTTATTTTATTGAACACATTAATGTGAAATAAAGACCCACATGTTCATTGTACACAGCCTGAAAGCTCTTCCAGCAAAGGAGAAATAAAAAGTCATTAGAAGAATAGCTGACTAAAAGGATTTAAAATTTTATTGAGACCTTTGGCTTATATAAAGCCTGCATTAAATGTTATGTATCTGAATGTTTTGCTCACCTTATTCCATTTTTTGAGATAGAAACAGAATGAATTTAACAGTTTTGTAAGCATGATTAACCCTATATTATTGTCAGAAAGAAAGGCAAAAGAAGTATAATACATATGGCAGCAAAATAGGCTATCATAAAATACTGCCCCAGGACTATATCATAGCAATCTAAGTGAGTCAACAGCAAACAAGAAAGTATGCCTTGGATGTTTGATCTATCCTTTTCTAATTAAGATGGAGGCGACCTCATTCTTGTTTCCACACACTCATGAAATTATTCTAATTTCAGAGTCAAGCAATGATCTCACAAGCGCCAAGAAATGATTGCTTAGGATTGATATATCCAGGTCAGTACACTTTAAAGCTACATGATATGTTAATACATTATTCATTTTAAAAAATATTTAATGTTTCTTTCATTGATTTATTATTATGTCAGCAATGTAACGGTGTAATAATATTATCCAATAAAGACATATATCTTTCTGGAGGTCTTTTAATAATTTTTTGCATACAATTTTCTTATTCTCTGTTCTTGATTTGATTTTGACAATTCAACCCTTAAGAGCTTTGGACCAAGTTGCATCAAATTTTCCCTTGCACCATTGGCTGTAGTGCAACTTTGCTAATTCTTATCAGTAGCTTGTCAATTCTCCACTTTCCAGTGAGAAACAAAGCCAGTGATGTTTAGTACTTTCTAAAATCCGTTCTACATAGAGGTTTTTCTCATGAATAGCTGAAAATTCTGCTCCTTTCCAATGAATATAGGCTTGCACATTTTAAATCAGCACACAGTGAGCATACTGGTCAGATAAGGGCTAAGTTATAGCAGTGTATTTCTTCTTCATCCTGGAAGAAGAGGAGGCTACACCATGCCCTGAACTGCTATCACTGTAACAAACTGCTGTTCTTCCTTGCATTCGAGTTGAGAAAGTCCATTATAATCATCAAGTCTCCCAAGGAACATGGAAAGCAGATGTACCATTGCATCCACTTCACAAAGGAATAACTGAGGAAAAATTGTTTTCCCACAGTCTGAGAGGCCATAATAGAGCTGGCAAGTATCCCACAGTTTCCAATGGGATATTTCTTTAAATACACAAATTATCTTCTATACTGCTCAGGGAAAGGTAGGAAGGCAGTGTGGGAAATGCTTTCCTTCCTAAAAACAGGAACCGTTCCGTGGATTAAGGATTAGGAAAGAACACCAGCCCATAGAAGCAATGTCCATCTTGGAATTGTATATATTTCAGTGAAGAATAGGCCAGGAATATCTAGTCCTCATTACTGATAAGAAATCTCCATCACGGATTGCAGATGCTTGCTGACTTTTGCCCTAGTGGTCCCAATTTTCTCATTGCAGTTTGAATCAGCTGCTGTACTGCCAAGAAAACAGAATCACAGCTCTGTTAGTTACAGTAGGAGAAGAAAAAAAAAAACAAAAAAAAGCCAACACAGAAAACTTTGCACAATGAAGCATTTTGAAATGCTATTTCTTGTTGTCCCATTCAATGTATTTCAGAGCCAATAGTATCAGAATGATTTAGAGAGCTGAAGAAACAGGGAAAAGTAGGTGTTGCTTTTAAATGCTTTTTCAAACACAATGTTGTAATTGGAATCAACAGTATAGTCCAGCATTTCTGTCTCACTGATAAAAAACATGTGTGGTAATATGCTTCTCCAGAAGGGCCAGATGTCCAAGGCAGTCAAGGATTAGCAAGACATTGCCCCAATCTGGCTCTGTATCTCAATTTGCCAAACCTATTGTGCAGCAGCCATTCTCCAGCATAGCTCTAGCACCTGGAGATCTGCAGCAATTGTTAATAAAAATTCCTAATGACTGATGTGGATGGTGGATGAAGCTTCTTTCTACATTTCCATCCTTTTTTTCCTCTATCATTGGAATTATAGAACAGCTTTTTCAGGGGCCGTTGGCAGTAGCAGTTTATTTTCCATACGAGGGCCATAACAAAATTAGTGTTGTTCACACTGACATATTTTGGGACATAGTTAATTGATGGAGAGGACTGTGATTTCAGTGAGCTGTCCTTTTACCAGTCTGGCCAGAGACATTCAAAACACTGTGATTCCTGACACCTTTCCCATGCTGACAATTATCACCCACTCAGCCAAACAAAGCAAATAAGCCACTAATGTACCACAGTTATCCCAGAGAGGTTTGTCAGCATGTTTTTTAATAGTGGGATTCAAATAAGAGCTTCAGATAATATTTGCCACTCATTTCACTATCCCACCACTCTCCCTTTCCTACTTGGAACCTTATTTATGCATGGTGGTTGTGGCATAACCCATGGATGGGACTTTTTCAGCTTGAAAATGAGATACTGTCATACATGTCACAGAAGATCAAATGAAGCTTTCCAATATACTGCCCCAGAGGTATTAACTTCTTAGAGTGGCTCTCCTTTTCCCAAAGGATTGAAATAATCTGCCCAGAAAGCATGAGCCTGGCAGTCAGCTCCAACTGTTTTAGTAGAAGACCAGGGGAGCTCCTGGTATTATTTAATAACTGTAGCTTCTGGCAAGGGTTTAATATGCACATTTAAGCACTGTATTTAGCTCCATTTGTCTGCATGCTAGATTGGATCTGTGGGATGCTGAAGTACAGCACAAAATGTGGTTATGTTTCCTCTGAGAATTCCTCACTCCCTCTGGGTCCAGCCTTAACTAAGAATCATTATTTTTTCACCTGAGGCGGGTTCTCCTTTGCAAAGCTAACAATTTTATAGTTGTAAATAAAGTAACAGAATAATCAGTGGCCCAAGTAATACAACAGCAATAGGCCCTTTAACTATCAAAATGTCATCTGAAGCCTGCTGTTTTCTCCACTTGTGGCTCCACAGGGCTATAATTTATTT
Organism: Orthonyx spaldingii; assembly: GCA_013397795.1. Classification (NCBI taxonomy): domain Eukaryota; kingdom Metazoa; phylum Chordata; class Aves; order Passeriformes; family Orthonychidae; genus Orthonyx; species Orthonyx spaldingii. The sequence continues at coordinate 393,627 of VZTJ01000403.1, forward strand.
TAGAAATTTGGTTACAATAGATGAGAGTGGAGGTTTCTCAAACCAAGCCAACTGAAACATTTTCAAATAGCAATCCTAGATATTATTTCACAGACCACATATGGCAAAAAGAACAGTGAGAAGACAAAAAATCCAGTAACAAAGGGTTTGCCTCCGTGAAGCAATTTGTCTCTACATTTAATGCCTTTAGGTGTGATATCAGTTATGGCTTGGAGTTCAGCAGAATCTAATGTCATGAAGGAATTCTGTAACACAGCTATTCCTGTGGTATGATTGCCCATTTTTTTCACTGTGAGTCTTGCAACAAAAGGAAACACTATTACCTTAAAATGCCCCCAAGAGAATTTTATATCACACCTCCAACCTGATTTAGAAATGCAGAGCAATATGTTTTCTGCATAAAACAGTGTATTGAAAGTACAACAGCAAGAATAAACCTGATTCAGATGGTAACTGGAGTTGTCAGGAAATATTCCATTCCTGCACAAATGGGTAAAAGATGACTATAGTCACCTCTCCCTTCTATGCCTGCTTCTCTTACACGTGCACACAAACACAAAAAAAGTGCTGTTGAGATCTGCTTCAGACAGCTACAATAAATCAGCCAAACCCACTAGTCCTTCCAGCACCAGACAGGCTGATAAACAACTGCTGATCCAGGAGTGTCATGGAAAGTGTTCTGTGTACTGGGAACAATAATGCAGAGCGTATTTCAATATTGGCCCACGGGTATGCTGTGTCATAGATGTTGAATAAGTAAAAATACTCAAATTAACACATTGCTCACATGCTAAATAAGGTAGACTCATAGAATTGCTTTTGACCTGTAGCAGGCCAGTGTTCATAATCACCTCACTATGGGGAAGATATCAGCAGAAGGTCTGGGCTAAGAAAGCTTCTGACAGCACATGGGAACACAGCCGCAAAATCAGTCCCAGGTCCAGCATGTATTCAAGAAATGAGTTTACCCTGTGCAGCCAAAGGAGGCACCTCTGCAATGCATTCCTCAGCACCCCTCTGCACAGGCGGCCACAGCAAGCTGACAGAGGACCCTTGAGCATCTTCACTCTCTGGAGGCAGCCAGAGAAGACCAAACACTTGTTCTAAAACTTCTGAACAAGAAAGAAGAAAAAAAAAAACAAACCAAAAAAACCCAAAATAAATCATGTTAAAATGAAAAGAACAAATAAAGTTTCAACTGAACCCCACAATCAGTTTTCTCCTCTTTTATACTAATGTTGAAGATGAACTCTGGAAGAAAGAAATGAGCTGGCCCACATAAATCACATACTACAACAAATGCACCAATAAACAAAGAAAAATAATTTTTGTTATCCAGAAGTTTGGAAAAGTGTATGCGTATTCATTTAAAGTGAAGAAAAATGCTGGGTTTTATGTCATTTATGTTTCTTTAACAGTTTTCACACCTGAAAGTTACACAAAAATGCATACCAACAAAAAATTATGTCCCTACTAGCCACTTACCGGCATACTTGCAGGTATTGTCAAGACTCATCAAATTACCTTCAGATTTTAAAACCAGCCTTAACCAAAAAGCTTCCAGACATTATTTTTAGAGAAAATTGATCTTAATCATATACAGTTAGTTGCAAATGTAAAAGAGAACATTCACTCTTTCCTTCATGAACTGAAGACATCTGGATTATTTTATCCTCCTGTCATTGTCTGGCTGTGATATTGTTGAATACATGAGTGTGGAGAATGCCAGAAATTAATTCAATTCTAGATCTTGATTTATATTAACAAAACTGGTGAGAGAGAAAAAAAAACCTGAACATAAATCATTATTACCATTTCCCATATCTTATTTTAATAAATGAAATGTCAGACTTCTTTTGCCTAATTTGTTAGAGAGGTTTTAAGCCTTTTTGATTAGAATAATTCCACTGTAGTTTTTGAGATTCTGTTGTAGCCTAAAGCTGGATGAAAAATATGTGTTTTGAAAGGGTTAACTTGTGGAACACACTATAAAAGGCAGTAGTAAAAGCTCCAATTCTGTTCCAAAGGACATCAGCACTTAAAAGGAGGTGAAAAATAAATAAACAAACCACTATAGAGTAGAATCACAAGCTTATAGCATCTTGGAAGGAAAACTGACCTCCTTCCATTCTAGAATGCAAGTATGTTATTCTAATTAAATTACACCCTTACCTTAATATTTCTAACTCTCATTGGCTTATTTCATCCCAGATATGGGCTTTATTGATTGAATAGCATCACTCATAATTCTCTCTGCTTCTCTTTGAGGTTTATACCTTCTGTGCACTGATCCTCCAGCTTGATCAAAGTGTTTTTCCATCAAGACAATCATGTTTATTCCTCAGCTAATCTGAAGGCAACTTTTAAATGTTTAGCCCAAAAGATTAATCCACAGGCATATTAGCTATGTTGTTTGAACCATGAAATAAAAACCCACACAAACTGAATTTTTTTCCTTTAGTTTTTCTGATACAGAGAAGTAACCAGATTTAACTGGTTTCCATGTTTGAATTCTGTTTGCAATTTTCACCCAACAGTTGCATAGGCAATTTTCTTGGCAATGAAGATTTAAGAAAATAAAGCACTTATCTGCTGAAAGTCAGGTTTATTGCTAACTTCGTTCAATCTTGTCACAATTGCAGTGACTTTGCAGACCTCGTGAAGCAGGAGATACCTAAAGTTGCTGTTGAGGCAATCCCAAAATGCAGAATTTCTGACTTTGTATCAGAGACAGACTTCCGGTGGGGGGAAAGAAACAGCAGCAAGAATGTAACAGCTTTCAGAGTGTGTGAAAATGTATGACAATTTGTGGATTTGTCTCCAGTTTTCCCCCTTTCCCGTGGAAAAGAATGTACAGTTGGGAATGGACTTTGGACAAACAGCAACATTTGAATGTAGGCATCCATGCGTCATGGCACATCAGGAGTGTTTAACTATCAGGCACTGAGAAATATTTTGCCCCATAGTCAGTATTTTGTTTCAATAAAGAAATCATCAAATAGATATGATTATGAAGTTTATGTACCAGACACACGAGCTTAGGTCATCAAAGAAACCAGACTGCCATATGCAGAGTCAGTCCCTGCCCTCACTGGTCCCTGATTTTCCCTATCCATGACAGGAATTGCCAACTTTTTTCACTAACAGGGATTCACATCATTTCAGTGAAAGTCAGTATAGAGACTGGGTTTAATGTCTCAAAAATCCTGCATTAGTGGTTTCCGGGTCGAACATAAACTCCTTATTTGACATCTTCCACTTGGCTCCTCCCACAAACTCTAATAGAATCCTCCCAGGGTCCCGTCATTGCTCCCTGTCCACAGTGCCTGTTGTTATGTACCCATTAAGCTGTCTTATTTCCCTTAAAATACCATCTGACCCGGAAAGGAGCAAAGGTAAGATTTTTCTCTTTCTCAGAAAGTCTTTTATTGACCTGCAACAATGGATTTGAGAAGAGAATAACCAAAGGGTTCAAGCTGAGGGCTAGACCTCAGATTCCCCTAGGTATTTGGGCATGAGAACTTCATTCCTATTAACATGAGATTGTCTGACATGCTCTCTCACTTCATGATAGCCTCATTCTTAATTTATTGAACACAAAGTTAGTTTAGTTACCTTTATAAGCACTAATGGCATAAAATTGTCACATATTCAGCAGCAGTAAGGAGCCAAAAAGGAACATTTCAAGCAACTCCGTCAAGGGTAGGCAGAGGTTGCATATAACTCACTGCAAGTTAGAAACATAAGGAACTTAGAAAAAAAATAGCAGGCAAGGAAATAACAGTATTTTAAAGACCATAAGCTAAGTCATAACAATCTGAGGGGAAATACTGAAAAATCAGTCAGAAAAGAAAAATCTTTGGTTGAATTATTAAAATTCCAGAATTTATAAGCACAACAGAAATTATTTTCCTTATATATTCTGGGTGGGGAGAAATGAATAGTCAGAATGAAAAAAAAGCAAGTGAGCCCAGTATCACTGAGTAATGAAAGGTTTTCCTTATTTGAAATTCTTTTTCAAGCAAAAACCAAGGGTTTTTTTATAATTTTCTATAATTTGTGGACATTAGTCTTATTCATAAACCAGACAAGAAGAGAATCCAGAGATTTTTGCTCATCAACAGAAAACAACGTAAGTGCTTGCAAGCCAGTGGCAGTGGGTTTTGGATTTGCAGAGTGGATGGGAAAACATTCTGTCCCAACAAGTCCATGAGAGAATGAAGGAAAGATAGCAGATTCTCATATATACTCATTTATATTTTATCCTCACAGTTCTAATATTTTTATCTTATCATTGTGAGGATCTCCAGAGCTGCAGGCATTTATTGCTAGGAATGAACAATCAAATTCAGTTTATATAAAGGTAACTTGAAAGTTACCTCAATGACTGTCAAGCAGTTTTTTGTCAAGAATAACTTCAGAAGACATAGTTATTTCATGTCTGTTGGGGATTTGATTTGTTTATTCAAACTTTTCACTTGTTTATTCAAACATTTCTCTGTAACCTAAGACTAACATCCCAAAATTCCTATAAAATCCCTATTATACTAGTATTTCTGAATCATCCATAGCCAAGAATTGCTAGAAAACTCATTTTAAAAAGTATTTTTTCCCATTGTGCTCCACCTACTTTTTTCAATCAACTGCATGCAGAACATTCAGCACATAAGGCAATGGCCTGGAAATGCATAGTCACAAAAGATGCATCACTAGTTGCTTCTACGGCTTAGTTCTGCTCTCAGTTTTTTAAAGATTGCCTGTGTTGTCTTAGTGGTTTGCTCTGGGCATTTACATTGAGTACGGGGACTCACAGGCATCTCACTTTGCAACTGTCTTGCTCATAAAGCACCAGTTTTTCAGAGTGACTCATTAGTAACAAACCCTCTACAAATAAAAGTCACAGGGAAGAAACACAGGTAAACAGACACAGGTAAAAGCACACAATTGCATATTATGGGGTATTTTGCTAGGCATAAAGTTAATTTGTATGCAAAAAAAGTATTTCAGAAAAAACTAGCATTATATGCATAGATCTCTTTTTCAAAATCAGTGCCTATTTAAAGAAAAATTGGTATGATCTGCACACGAAAACCATAAACTTTTGTACCACTCTGCACTGGTGTCATCACAGTGTGAATGAACTGATTTTTGTATTTAGATGCTGCTTTTGCTAGTGGTGGCTTTTGTCAATTCTTCACATTTGTATCAAGTATGACTTCTTTCAAAACAGGCCAGGTTCTGGTCTTCATTTTAGCTAAAGCTGCAGTGATCCTTAGAGCTACATGCCCTTCAGTTCTGAGTTTAGTTTCTAATCAAAAGCTGAAGAGGCATGACTGACTCTGGGAGTTGAATCCAATACACGATTTCAGTGTGTTCTGACTGAAGATTCTAGTTTTTGGTCTATTTTCCTCACCTTGTGCCAAAGCTTTGACAAATTGACAAATATCAGGGACACACCAAGGCTCCATATATGGATGGAAACCAAGGACAGATGGGAGAAGGAGTTTCAGTAGAAATTGCTGAGCAAAAACTAATGTTTAATAAAATATGAAGCATTTATTTAGAATACTACTTTTTTATTTTCATCTCAAATGAATGTACATCACAAGATGCAGTTTATCATTTTCTCTTCATTTACAGTTTCAGGTTTTTGCACTGGTTAGCAAAATAAAAGCTTAACGTTGTTTTGTTTTGTTTCTAAAGACAGCCTTATAGTTGACCTAAATCACTGACACATGCATCTATGAGATCTAACATCATAATTGCTGCATAAGATATATTAAGGTTTTGTGTACATTCCAAATAATTTTATGAACATAATGGGTGCATGTGTATTTTGCATATGGAATGAAAAAATATCAAGATCTATGTCTTTCAAACTGACCATCTACTAAAGGACCCTGATTATAACAGAGATATTCCAAAGAATAAAGAGAAAGCAGGAAAAAAAAAAGCAGCTGTGCTTTTCAGACTTCTTTCTAGATTTTTTTCCCTCTTTGGTCAATGAACTGAGTTAAGCATCTGAAATTGCATTTCCTGTCTTTCAGCTTCCATCTAGTGATTCTATCAAAGGAGGCAGATACTTCATATTGTCCATAAAAAAGGTTAATACCTACTCACATGGAAAAATACCTCTCTTGCTATTTCCCTCCATGTACAGAATCACCTAAGTCACCATTTTCATGTTTGAACAGCCCCTTTAACGGCATATCCAAGCAAATCAAGAAAGGCTATAACAATCACTCTCTGCTTCTTCGCAGCTTACAAGAGGCCTGGCATAACTCACTTGTAGCACACTTAACTTTCGTTTGCATGACATACTGTGTAGTGAGGCTGCTCAGAGGAGGAAACTCAAATAAAGAGACTGGATTTGCACAAGGGAGCAGGGGGAGAAGTGGCTCACTGAAATTTGAAAAATCAAGTACCGTGACAGCTGCTGCTGCTGCTGTAGCAGTATTGCAAACCCCAGATTGCCATGAGGTTATTCAGTGCATCTGCACTGAATTTCCTGGGTTACTGTAACACATTACCAAGGATGTGCTTTGATGTGTCCCACATAAATGTCCTCACCACCACACCCTCTTCCTTTCCCTTCCCTCTCCACCTACTCCTGGCCCTAGGACCCCGCAGCCCACAGCAATGTCATGCTACATGCCTTCTTGCTCACATGAGCAGCAGTTGTCAGAGAAATGGATCCAAAAGAAACAGTCAATAAAAACAGAAACAGCTGTAACAATTTTACATGGCATGGTTCTGATTTCTGGGTATATCCTCTGCACACGTGTTTTCTTTTTCTCTTTTCTTCTACCTTTCCCAAGTAAAAGGGTATGGTGGTGTGGAAAAACAGCCATTAGGAAGGGAACAATGCAGCAAAGAAATTCTGCTCACAGATTTTATCATTTGAAAAAATGGGGCTATCTAGATTTTTTTTTAATTTTTTTTAATTGACAAAAAGGGAAATGGATGGCTAGAGAGAAGAAAAATAATTAGTGGACAGAATGAAAGGGGACTATGGGTTCTACAGGTAGCTGCAGATTTTTTCCAGAAGAGGTCTGACAATATTTTAAAACTCTCTCTCTCCACATTCTGCCCCACTTACACCCTTCAACAGAAGGGCAGGTTGTAGTTGTTGGCACTTGGACAATACTTTTTTAATGTGAGAGGCATCTAAACTGACTTTAATGAGAGACTGTGCATCAGTTGTGTGTTATTTACAGCAAAACAAGGAGCCTTAGGATCACCCTACTTAGTTCAGACAACAAACAGTGGCATGTAAGCCAGAAGCCACTCTAATATCCCCAATAGAAGGGCTCTTGAGATTATCATTCTCCACTGAAAATAAAAAGAGCCCAGAGCACCCGAGCCTTTACCACACGGTCTTAGCTGAACTGGAGGGATAGAAAGTAATAGTGGTGATCCAACTAGATAATTTTACAAATGTATTTAGGCAACACAAGGCTCCTTAAGAAGGAAGTAGGCTTGAAAGATATCTGTGAAATACTTGGAAAATTTGGCAATTATCTGATGCTTTTCAGCCTAGGAAGGTGTGGCTCTGTCATAGCAGACAGGGTGATTTCTGGATCAGTTGCCATAGACAGTATAGACTATTGGTGACACAGATTTCAGTTCATAGCAGACATTTCATAAAGTACCCAGAAAACCTCCTCATCTCTCTGATTGCACTGCAGACATATCAAAAAATTTCATTAATGTCTTGAGCATCTATCTGCCATCAGACTGCATAGGGAACTCACAGGATTTACACAAGATCAACAGACAAACTCCCTCCTTTATTCTACCCACAATTTCATTTGCACAGAGCAAAAATGTAAAATAGAATAAAGACAAATCTCAAACACTCAACTGTATTTTCAGATTTGTAAGCAAAAAGAAAAAACATGTCATTGAGGCTGCCTAGGTGACTTAAAGGTTTTAACTGAGGAAAAAAAAAAGTGAACAGATGGTGTGATGATATATACCTATTTATCCTTAATTGGGATACTCTCCAAAGAAACAAAATATCTAAATTCTGTTCCTCACTCCTAAATCCACAACCCCCACAGACCACCCTAAACACTGTGTCACAGAGCATTGTATGAGGACTTTAAAATTACTATGAAAATACTAACCAGCAAGGGTATATCATTTTCCAGCAGAGCAGACACATTATACTAACCCTCAAATGCATTTTAACGTGCTAATATGGACATATCTTTCGTACGGTACAGGAAAGTCCTTCAAATTCACACCCTCAACCAGTGACACAAAGGTCCTTAACCCAGACCTCCACAATACAACTTGCTGTCTTAACTCTTGGGTTTCAGAAGAAAAGAAATGAAAATACCATCTCTTCTTTGGTTATGAAGCTTTCTAATCTTATTAAAAATGCCTAGAAGCAAATGAAAAGCTCAACTTCTAGCACCAATTTTTAAGTCTATACAAATTTTAGTTGAAAGGCATGAGCTTAACACAGGAAGAATTAGTTACAACAGAAGGTTGCTAATAAGCCCAAGGACCATCTAGTTCATTGTAGTGATTTCTCAGTGACTTCAAAATTCTGTGGAAGAGCATGCTGCACACAATGTAGTATGAGTTTGCATAAGTAATCCAAAACCTGATCCAAACCTCTGTGGTAGGAGATGTCACAGGAGCAGCTTTTCTTTCAGGTCACATTACACCTTTTTCATTTCTTTTCCAGTTAGAATCCAGAGTGCTCAAGAGAACAAAAGATGAAGAACAAACCAACTATTTTCAACTCATTCCATCTGGGCCAATTTAATCTTTAGACAAACTTGGGAATTCTCACTTTAACCCCACTTTCAGTGGTATAATTGAGAACTGTGCCCTAGGCCTAAAAAAATAAGACCAGATTCTGCCTATAGATAATTAACTAAGTCACATAAGTTTAAATAAAACAGAAGTTGTGCCACTATTTCCAAAACCTGCAGTTCACATTAGGTGATTTTTCAAACCAGAAGTGTCCCTGTTGTGTTTCTTACTTTTAAGGTTTTTTCAGCTGTGTCACTGAAGCCAAATATGGTGTCTCTTAATAAATCAGTCATATTTCAGGCTCTTATAATTGCATTACATTACTTCATCTTTCTTTAAAAATAATACTGAAGTGGGCTATTTTCTGTTCAAACCATTTGCACATAGCTAATGGGTTCAATATGTCTGCACTTTGTTGCTATACCCGAGGAGTTTAACAATACAATGTTTAGAGAGTATGAACACCTCACATGCTAAAACCAATATCCCTTCTCAGGTACCCCACAGTCACTCAGCTACCAGTTACAAATGCTGTGGTATTTACAGAAAGATTGAGGGATAATACTGGCATTTCAGCCAAATGCTTCCTCTCTCAGTGACATGTGTCCCAGGGGCCAGGCTATGTGAAGGCTTTGGCCAGGTGCTGTGCCATGTTATGCTGGCCTCTGGCTGTTGTGATGTAGTAAATGGTTTTATTGACTAATTCACATATTAAGCAATTAAACAGTAATATTTAATAGCACTGAAGAAATTTTAAATGGGTGGTAGGAATTACCTAAAACTAACCTGGAATACAAACCCCTTAAAACTTAAATGCTTTGTTAATGTAACTGTCAGACACAACCTGCTCGTTCACAAAGGTCAACACAGAGAAGTGATTGCAAGGGTCCCTGGAGTTCTCTTGAACTCTGTTGTCATATCCAAGGCTGTCCACAGCATAGCAGAGCTCACATTTGCCAGATGTCAAAACACAACTAAAAAGACAGCTCCTTGCTGCTTGTGCTCTGATTTAAAACTGCCTCACACCTCCCCAAAACAAGCATGAGCAGCAAGGACAGGGAGAAGAATTGGGCTGCAGGTTGCTGTGAAACACAGGCAGTGCATAAGCAATAGAGATGTGAAGAGACGTCCCAAGGACAGAACCTAAGCTTGGACTGTGTTATCCTGAATATTTAGGGGGGAAAAAGTGCTTTCACGAGTAGCCACAGCATTCTATTTTTCAGGATAGTTTCATGAATTTGACAGCATGAGATAGAAGACAAATGGTTAGAACAAAAATTGTCACAGATACTTCCATTACTAAGAGCAAAGAACTTCTCTTCTACACTCTTCACATAATAGAGCAGATTTGTTTATAGATCCTTGTGGAGAAACAGCTCTGCAGACAGTTGTAAATTCTAACATCCCATACTTGTGGTGCAGTGGAATTGCAGCCCTTAGGGGGTCAGTACCCCAAACTTATGTAACTGAGTTTATTGCCAGCATATGTTGACAAATGCTGACGTAATACCTAGGCTGTCCTTTGAAAGATATAAAACACATCTCTGAAGCAGGTAGCACTAGAGGCTCAAGAAGCCAGTGTGGGGATCATTGAAGCATTTCAGTTCTGGCAAACCATCACCAATGTGATTGTTTTATTTAGCATCTACTAAAATAGTGTGGATTTTCCCTGCACAGCACGCTGGCCAGAGCCCAGTGTTCACCATAAATTCTCAGGTACCTAAAATGAGCAGAATTCAGCCCATTAATGAGTAAGTATGGCAGTCCATGGATTTTTCTTGCACACCATGTTCAGCAAGTTCATGATGGTGCAGTCTGTGCTCATTCTCTGGTCCTGGTTTGATCTCCTCTAAATGACTGCTAGCCATACAGTTCAAGTTAGCTATTGAAAATAGATTTCTATGAGAGGGAAGAAGCAAGACAAGTCTCCACAGAACTTAACCCATCATGAACAATGTCTTGGAAATGTACAATGTATTGTCCTCTGGGTGTGCCTCATGGGCACAGAGGATAACTGAACCTTCCTCAGATGAGATATCCAATTCCAGAGTTAGAAAACGAAAACCAAAAAATAAAGCTGTAATTGCAAAATAGAAAAGCATAAATTTGTGCAATAATTATTCTGGCTCATGTGGCATTGAAGATGTGGTCTTTGGTATGAGCTAATAACCATATACACAGGACCCAGCAGCTCTTGTGCTTTGCCCATTTTGAAACCTACTCTTCAGAGTAGTACTCTGAATCCTATATCAGAGTAGCTAGTTCATGCTTGTCGCCTCCCCAGCCTGCAATCAGCACCGCTTCCCTTTTGTAGGCTTATGTTCGAGGATGCAGGGAGAGGATTTAGTCACTATGCTTTTTTCATGCCTCTCTTAAACTTTCTGATCAAACCACAAGAAAACATTTTAATAAAACTGCTGTAGCCCCAGCCATTGAAAACTGAGTGGCTTTTTGAGCATGTGCAATTTCTTAGACTGTTAAACAAAGATAAATACTTCACAGTAAATATTTATGTTTAGGTAAAATAACATTCTGCAAATGGATTCCTGAGGTCATCAAACAACAGAGGTCAAAAAAACAACCTGATGGCTCACGTGTGTTTGTAAAAACATACTCTTCTCACATAAGAATCTAATAAAAATGCAAAAGACAGCTCTGTATATATTCCCACAAAAGTAACAGTAGCAGGAGAAAAGGGAGATGCTCATTCCTCTCAGGCAGGGCCCCCCTGATCTTTAGACTGCTTTTGACCTTCAGTGAAACCCGAGCAGATGAGATCACTGTTGCTATTTTACATCAGATGGGAATCAGCTTAGCACTGGACCACTGTGTCTTAGAGGGCTGTCAAGTAATGGTATTTTGGAAGGACAGTTCAAAGTACCTGAAAAAGGATTTAAAATATCTCATTAAAAAAACCTTGAGGAATACTCATTAGAGAGGGAGTCTTTTAGGAAAGGTCCAGGGGTTGCTGTGAGAAAGTCTCCTTTTCAGCTACATGGGACTTGGCAGGTCTGAGCTCAGCTGCACTCCTATAACTTTCACTGCCAAAGATAATAAATAATTAGTATTCATTCTGCCCAAAATATTAGAGAAATCTGCTATTCAACAAGATTCCCTTCAAAACCATTCAGAAAGGAATGACACATAGGGCAAGAAATTGTATTTCAAGTCATGATCACATTCTTCCAGAAGGCTAGGTGATCTTGTCCCTCTGACATTGAGAATATCCTCTCTCCCTCATGGACATTGAGAATTTCTGAAGTACTTTTACTGAAGAACTTTTGCTAGCTCTCCCAAAATCATCTACTGTGGTGCCCTGGCTCCTGACAGCATTCCCTCCATTACACATCACATTAGCCCAAACGTGTTTGCCTTCAGGCCAAGGTGTAAGGTTCATCAATTCATTCAGGTTTACGCCAGAAGAATGAATGCAAGGCCTTGACTATTGGTTTGCTTATACAAAGAAGGCAGGGTGTGAATTTACCAGCTACCATATGAATTTACACCATGCTGGCTGCTCCCTGCGTGTGTACTTTTACATGCATTTGAGGAAGACACTGCATACAAAGGAACTCTTAGTGTGCCCTCTCAGTGTCCACAGGAGGTTTTAGTGCAGAGTCATTTCACATAACACAATGCCATTTCATATCTTAGTTTGCTGCTGGTAATTTACCTGTATAGGTAAACCTTTGAGGTGTGGATTTGTCTGATTTCCAGAAAGCATTGGTCAACACTCAAAACAGTTCCTGTAAAACCGCAACAGGAATAAAGTTGCACAAAAGAAAGCATTGCTTCCTAAATAAAAACTATATTTTTGTTGTTTTATGTGTACCTAGGTAGCCACTTTTAGGAGTGAAATTAATTTGCCTTCCAAACAAATTTTACTTAAGAATCAATTCTTCTGTTTTGCATACTTAAGTGGTATAAAGATATCTGGAATTTTCCTCACTTGAACAAAAGCATTTTTCTACCTCAGAAAAGTGCACATTCCAAGAAATAGCAAGCTGATACCCAAGATTTTAAATTTGTGTTCAGCTTTCCGTGAGCTCACAATTAACTTGTTTGGCATAGTTTAAAACATGTAGGTGTCTCTGTACCTCTTTTGTCAGGGGTCCACCTAATGTAACTTAAGAGAGTTGCATATGCTTCAACCATACCCTGCCAATTTTCATATGTATGATTATGGCCTAATTTATTTCCCAGAGAGGGAATAGTAAGATAAGACATGTATGTTTTTCATGACAATATTTTCTTGCTAGAGCACAAGTGAAAAAGTCTGTTCTTTAAAGCAAACTGAATCAGGAAAAAAAAATCATCTCCCAACTCCCAGTTAATTCACTTTAAATTCTTAGTAGGTCAACATTCACTGCAGGGTCTTCCAAGTGCATGTTGTCTCATCTATGTTTGTCTTCAAAATTGTAAACTCCTCAGGGTATGCTCTGTGCTTCTCTCTGTCTTGTTCAGTGCCGATCACGTCATCAGAGATTAGCAAATAATTTTTATTATTAGCAAAAATAAATAATATGTGGCAAGATGTTCTCACACATGCCTTTTGCCTGCGAAGCATGGCACAGGACAAGATGGCTTGGAATGACTTGGCAAGAAGCAGACTTCTCAGGATATTGAAAGGTCAGGTCCCCAGGGAAAGAACACTTCAACACCCAATCAACACACTTTGGGCAAGCAATTCTCATGTAAGCTGCTCAGTTGGGAAGAGGGACTTTGGTTCCCAGGACTCTACTGTGGGCTGGGCTTTCCTCTCTTCCCTCTGTCTGTAGCAAGCCAGTCAGGGTAACTAAATTGCAGTAAAGTAAAATAAACAGATCTGCAAAGTGCTGAGACCAGTCATTTACCCCAGGAGAATCTGCGGGGCTCTGAGGCTTTACTGGGGATTGTAATTAACACCTGACTGCAGCATGTTTATGAACAAAGTTAAGGAGGGAGAGAGAGAGAGAGAGATTTCAGCCTTGAACTGAATGGTCTTGAATTGGCTCAACTTTTACGGGCTAATTTGGCAGAGGCTGTGATGGAGTGTAACACAGAAATGAAAAGGAGCTTGGGGCTTCTTGCCACCTCCTCCTCCCACCCTGCTCTGGCTCCTAGTACAAAGCATGTGTTTCCATTTAACATTGGATAAGAGTCAGCTGAGGTCTGGATTCTCATTCAAATATTTATTCTTCTGTGGTATTATTAACATTATTTTCCAGTTAGGTGTAGCTTATTTCTATCTCCGATTATCTTCATTTCTTATGATCATATTGCAGCCTCAGGTTTTTTGAGAAATGTTCTATCTTCCCCTAACTTGAGTCTGTACCCTATTTTTAATTTTCCCTCCTTGTTTATAGTTAAAATCCTTCAAGTTCTTACTGAATTAGAAAGAAAAATCTCCTACTGACATTAGCAACGAGTCTAATAACAAAAAAAACCTGAGAACATCATGGTTTCCAGTATGTTCACCTCCGAATGGCCGCATGAGCACACCCACTGCATTCTCTCTGTCTTTCAGGCAGAGTATATGTTTGTGTTTTCCTCTTTGACTGACCTTAACTTTGCTATGGAAACTCAAGTCACATCAAGATCTACTTCTAGATTAGTTTAGGACAGAATTTAGACTTTTGCTTCAGGGTTCAACAAAATGGAGTTTAAACTTCAAACCATTCTTATTTTACCAGCATTCACATAATATTTTAAAACACAGAAACCTGCTATGATTAACAGATCAATTTCCACCATATTCAATACTTCCTTTCCTGAAGCTCCTTTGGTGAACTCTCTGTTGTGTGATATGTCCTAATATATTAATCTACTTCACTGCGGTTTTGTGTTATTAATAAAAACAATCTATTTTTCCAAAGAAACCATGCAAAAAGGCAGTAAAAGTATACAAATTCTCTGCCTTTCTGCTCATCAATTTTTAATCCTAGTATATATGGCACAGCTAAATGAGTCATAATATTAAATGAATCAAAATTCTAACCTTCTTACAGTAGAAACAGAGAGTGTAAAGCACTATGTGCTATAGAGCAGTAATAAAAGCAAACAGATAAGAAAATAAAATGCCCTAATAATTTGACCAAATGAGCTTTTTGCTTAGCCTTTTTCCAAGTCACTAAGATTTCCAGGAATTTGGTCAAATGACTGAAAATATAGTCAGAATGATGGTAAACAGAGCGTCTATTTTCAAACATCTCTTTGGGCAATCAGTCAAACTCCAGCATAATGCATTCTGTTTCAAAAATCTCAGATGGATTGCTTGTGGCTTTTATATGCCCATCAGCCACAGAACTGGTCTGAGCAGCAGTTAGGGAAGCATTTTCCTGGAGCCTGGTAAAAGGCTGCTTATCTACTTGTTATAATTAGTGAGAGCTTCAGTCTGGGAAGATTGCTACTGTAAATTTAGCAAAGCACATTAGGTAAGTTCATTCTATCATCGCCACATAATATGAATCAATATTGCTACTTCTTTTTTTGTCTAAATGTGTGTTTCTTTCACTGATAATACTCAGGTAAACACATACTAGGAGACCAGATCTTTAGAAGTTCAGTAGTGCACATTTTGAAGTGGAATTTGCCGTGATGAGCAAATCCACATGAATCTCTCACACTTCTAAAGTCCTTTGAGGTCTCTTTGGGATTACTTTTGGCACTGGACCATACCAGAGGCAGACATGGTTATAATTCATTTGAAAGGTACAAAGCACAGTTGTGTGGATCTTCCCACCACAACTCCCGTTCAAACATCCATGAGAAGGCTGATTTTGATGTGTGTATTGCTACCTTAACTGACAGTCTAAAGTCCCACCAGGCACCTGGAACCATTCCCTGGGCCTGCAGGGGAGCGTGTCTTCCTTATTTCCCACCACACAGCTTCTCAGGATGCAGTCCAGTTTTCCAGCCTTCACTGCCAACATATTTAATCCTGTAATTCAGTCATCAAAATCACAGTTGGAGTCAGAGTCCACATGCAGATTTTGTATGTGTGTGTATGTGAATTTTGTCAGGTCTTAGTGACAAGTTATCAGCAAGAAGACCACATAATTGGTGCCTTGCTTAAGGAGAGGTGGAGGCTTTTTGTTGTTGTCATTGTTGTTGCTTTTTGGGG
>VZTJ01000403.1:410761-434023 GCA_013397795.1 Orthonyx spaldingii
CCCCCCCCACTGGTTACTTTACTGGTAGGAAATTTCAAGAATGGCAGAGGAATAGGTGGGCGTAGAGCTCTCTCTGCTCCATAGAACAGTAAGCAGAATCAAGCAGCGAGGCAGGAAATAGCCAGCTGCATTTCACAGCCAGGACTCCCACTCCTCAGCCTGAGTCATCGCAGAGCTCCCTGGAGTGCTGTGCCTCTGCCCCACAGCTCAGCCGAGACACAAGGCTTCATCTGCTCAGTCCTGCTCCAGGAGCAGAGGAACAGCCCTGGTGCTGGCCCTCTACCAGCCAGTGCACACCACAGTCACGAAACAGACTCAAACATGCCCTTTCTGGGTGCATCTTCATCGTTTCAAAATAAAAACCTGACACAGTAAACAATAGCATTGTCTCCTCAACATCCATACAGTTCAAGAACATTAAAACTATTCTAGCCTCCTCATCTGTTCCCTTCTGGGAGCAGAAATAAATGAGGTTTACATTAGATTATGCCTGACTAGCGATGTTGCCAAATGTTTAGAGACTACAAGTGCCTAGCAAAGCTCAAGTACATTATGATACTCCATGGAGAAGTGGGGCTTTTTCAAGGTCTCTGCTGACTCTTTTCGTTTACCTCATACTTACCTTAAATACTATGTCAGCAGAGGGAACTCTGCACCTCCCACAGGGCACTCAATATGTGAAATGATGATGCCTGCCCACTGACAGTCAGTACCTAAACCACACATAAGTTTTCAGTACAAAATCAACATTTTATACCCTGAAGCAATTCTGTAAACCAGGACAGACTTTGGAAAATTAGAATAATAAGCTGCTTGTGAGTAGCTCCGCTAAATAACAAAGCTGCATTTTTGCAACTGTCCCTAAGACTTTGGAGTTTTGCGTGCAGACACCATTTTCTGACATCTGGGAGGGAAATGCGAGTTCTACACTTGCCACATATAGGCTCCCAATCAGATCTAAGATTAACAGTAATACTTGATTTGAGTAAAGTTTATTTGGGATTTGAGTTAATTATTATTTTTTAAAAACCACAACTGAATATCAGACAGCAGCACTACAAGATATATGGAAATATATATGTAGATTATGGTGAGAAGGAAAGAAGCTTTCCTATGAGACCTTGTGTACAGGGAAAAAAGTTACTTTGTATATTTGCAGAAGGAAAAATGGGGCAGGAGAATGGTATCTTTTGGATAATTGCAGCATACATTTGGGAAATTGAAAAGAACTAAAAAATGTTCAGCATCTTGAAAAAACAAAAAAATATATTTCCCAGGTTACTAGCCTATAAAAAAGCAGGCACAAAAACGAACTCAGACCCTGCACTGCTCCGTTATTGTCTACACTGGGTTGAAAGTGGCAAGTGGAAGTTCAAAGTGATAAAGAATGTAAAATACAAGGGAGAAGGGAAAACTAGAGGACAAAGGAGAAAAATTCTGTTTCAGAAGACTTCCTAGTTAACTCCTGCAGACACACACACTTCCTCACCTAGGCTAAGAGCTGCTTTCAGATAATACAGCCACAGTCTCTCTTCCATCTCAGTTGTCACTGGTCTGAGGCTTTTTGCCCATTGTCAAATGGCACATGCCATGTGTCAATGATTTTTTTTTTATTATTTTTTTTTAGTATTCAAGTAAAACAAACTTGAGCCCACCCAAGAGGCATCCTGCCCCACCTGCGCTTCTGCTCTGTTGTACACTCTGTTCCAACTATACTGGAGACAATAAAAGGACCAGGGATGGAGAGACACACTATTTTTAATTAAAACCATTTGTATCATGTAAAATACTCAGGACAGAAGCAAGAGGGTTTTATGAATATCAGCTGAAATCAGCCTTACAGAGTAAGTGCCAATATTTACATTTATATTGCTTAACATTGTTTGGGTTGGAAATTATAGCAGTTTTCTGATTAACTACCTGCAGGCATGCACCAGTTTGACCTTTTGCATGCTAAATTGCATGTACTAAATTAAATTTTCCTCTCTCTCTCTCTTACTGAAATGAACAGGCCAGTTACATGACTCAGGCTGCCCTTTTCCTCCTGCCATTCCATATGCAAAGTCAATCCTAGCCAACTAATCCTTTAATTTAAGAGCAGACTTCTGTATTTTTTTAAGTGATTAGTAGGATTTTGTTTAAGTAGTTGTGGGTCAATAATTTGTATTCAGAAAGAAGAGCCAGTAGCATCAAAATAACATAAGTTTCCTAATAACAGGTTTGTCTGTGTCCTTCAGAGGAAAGTGAATGAGCAATGTTCATTAGCAGCTCCTTAAAATTTGAGGAAACAATATCATCAGCTACAATGGCTGCTAAACATACTTCTTCAGAGAAAACAGAGCCAAAAAAAAAAAGGAGAGGAGAAAAGACCACAGTTAGGAGGTGGTCAGTTGTCCTACTGTACAGGTTATAGATCAGAAACTCTTAGGTCAAATCTAGCTATCCACATTTTCAAATACTAGTAACTAATTTGAGAAGTATTTAAATTGCATCATTATTCAGACATACTCATTATATCCTCAATTGAAATTATGAAGATCAGCAACAACTTCCTGAAATCAGATGAGGTTATTCTGAGACCAACCACACATACTTATTAGTACTTATTCCACAGAGAATCATAAGGAAATATAATCAATTTTAAGACTACATTGCTGAATTTACACAGATGAAAATTACAGAGAAAGTAACAGGCCAGGCTGTTCAAGAAAACAAAAATCTGTCTTCTTTTTCAGTGGGAACTAGTAGAGATTTGTGCTCTACTTTATTCTGTGGTAAAATAAGAAAGTTTAGTTGCTACACTAAAACTGAGAAAGGGACTTGATGCTTTGTACAGTAAGTGATACATCACTTCAGAGAGATACATCACTTTTCTGTGTAAAGGCAATTTCAGACCCCGGCTTCTTTGAATACGTAGAATAGGCAGCAGTCATAATTTCCCAGTAGAGCACATCATGTCTGAGTTTGCAATGAAAGCTTGTATTCTGTGCCATAACATGGCTCAGAGAAAACACAGATCTCTTTTCAGTCCAGCCATGGACAACTCGGCAACAAACTTTACACTCCACTGTTATCAGCTCTAGAGGTAACTGGCTAAGCCTCAGCTGACTGCAGCAATGTACCATCAGTTCTGTAGTCAGAATGAAACTTCAGAAGAAAAAAACACTCCAACAGAGACTCCATTGCTCAAATCAATCAGCTCAGGATCTTTCAAAACTTTTAGCAGAATAGATTCTTCTGGAGAAATGGGTGGTAAACACCATTTACAACACTCTGAGGAACTCTTGTCACAAACACTTCTCTCCTCCCTTTTATAATAACAAAACAACAATATGCTTGCAGCTTAACACAACTGTTTTCCCAGAGAATTGTTGATTGGAAAGAATTTATACGTTTGCTGATGTTTTTATGGAAGTTTTGTTTGGTTTTGGTTTTCTTTTTTTAATTTCTAATTAAATACTTTGTCTTTTTTATCTAAAGGATTGAGGTGGCCTAACTTTACCCTACACTTCATCTACCCTTTCCACACAGATCCTCTCAGTGAGAAACAGAACAAGAGGCAGCATGATGTAAGCAAATATTTCTTCTTCAGCTACAAATCACAGTTTGAAAATTTCAGCTCTGCTTACCTGATATAAACAAAAGCAGATGGCAAATCCTATATTTACCATGACTGCATTAGGATTTATAGGACGTAACTATTTGCTTATACCAGTCACTGTTAAATTTTACTGGCTCTTTTTATTAGTATCTGTGGGGTAAAAAGTATTCTAAACTGATCAAAAAAACCCAATTATCATGCAAGAGGAGGTTTTTAGCTGCAAGAGTAGTTGCCATTTGTTATATGGACACTGCCATTTATTCAAGAACTTAATGGCATATATGATCAATTCCTTGTCGAGTCAAGATGTATGGGCATAAATCTTCATGATCCCTGAAGCACCACTTTTACAGAGGTACTGTTTTTCTCTGTACAGTTTTGCAAAGGCATCCCTAATGTATCCGCTATGAGAAAACAAACTAGTTTTCTTAGTTCAGAAAATCTTAGAACAAAGCCAAATAAAAGTGTCATATTCTCACTAAATATTGCACAAAGCTCAGATGTCTTGGCTATGATTTGTACCTGCTCATCCTAAAAAATGGTTTGGCCTAAGAGTTTACTGTTCTGTTATAAGAGCCAAGCTAGGTCCTGTAGAGACTGCAAAGTCAGAGATAAATGAATCTTCTCTCTGTTTAGCAAAAGTTGTTCTTAAAAGGAAAAATAAAGTGGTGGTTTAATTTCTGTTTAGTTGCCCCACTACAGTACATGTTCATAAATATTCCTTTTCATTAACCAGTGTACCTTTAGAGACATGTTTTATTTATTGTATATAAACATGAATTTTCTATCAGGTATGGGTGCCCATAGATACCACAATGAACAAAGAGCAACAAAACTAAAACTTAGACACTGAGCACTATATTGAAAAAAGGCAAGGGAAATTTCTAGGAGATATCAATACTAAAAATATAAAAGAAGTTGCAGTTCTCAAGGTCATATCCCATGAGCTCAAGTTCAAAGAGCCCACAAAACAGACCATGCTGGGCCTTGTAAACATTAGGTGAAGGGACCGGAAGGCAAAGAGACCAACCACGTCTCAATGGAAATAATTTTGAAAGGCAAATAATGCAGGCAAACTGATGGTAATCAGCATAGCTGTGAGAAAGAGATAAGATTAACTTGGGGAAATTCTGGTAGACATTCATCATAATTTGTTTAGTCCATAGCTCAGTGTTCTTAATATAGTTTCACATCATTCTGCTCTCTGTTATATCAAGAGACAATGAAATCTGTGTCTTTTAACTCACCATTTACAATTTTGCAAGAGTCATTACCAGATCAATATACCAGAATCATACTGAGCAAAGCTTTTTGACTTGTCTGACTTGTTTTCACATGTATCTGTAGGTATTTATATGTGTGCACTA
This sequence comes from Orthonyx spaldingii, assembly GCA_013397795.1. Taxonomy (NCBI): domain Eukaryota; kingdom Metazoa; phylum Chordata; class Aves; order Passeriformes; family Orthonychidae; genus Orthonyx; species Orthonyx spaldingii. Next base: position 415,730 of record VZTJ01000403.1, read on the forward strand.
TGTAAAGCCATAGAGAGTTTTATAATCCATATTATTATATCAATTGTGTATGTACATATAGTGCATTAAACTTGAATTCTGTCGTCAAATATTTTGCAATATCATAATTTGTTTGCAAACATTAAAGGAGTACTTGCTTCTATAAGACAAGGTAACAGAAAATTAAGGAGGTAATTAAATAAAAAATAATATAAAAATAATTTCCTTTATATTCTGGTTGCGTTACTCCTATAATATGTTACAACTATGTGGTACATACCTTTCTGCCTGTAGAGTACATCTAAACCATTTCTAGATCTCAAAAAAAGTCCTGACAGGGTCCTGGGGGACATGGCTATCCCAGGAACCACCCAGGAGTACCTTTTGAGTGGGTAAGACAAACACATAAATCTTAACATTGAGGCAGGATGAACATATTTTTTCATTCCAGATCTCTCTCTACCCACTACTCTTCACATATGCTTGCACTTCTGACCTGAGCCTCCAGCAGTGTGTGTGGAATTTGTACTGTATGCCACAATGTGACTGTGTTACTGTGTTTCCAAACAAGGCTATTGCCTAGTGCCTCTCTTTTGTCTTTTCTTTTTCCTTTGTTTTTTCTTTTTTTTTCTTTTTTTACTTTTTTAAGACCCTTTGCAATGGAAATAAATTATTACAGTTCTTGGGTTCTGTTTCATTTAGGATTTGTTAATTAGCCACAGGTGGGACAAACACCCTTCCATATCACTCTCATGGACCCCAGGTTGAAAGTCAAAACAGCTTTAGCCTCTTGAGTAATCTCTTGATTACTTGATAGCTGCAGCAGCTGAGAGATTTCCTTCCACAGCTGGCTCCTGCTAGTCTAACACAAGGCAACTCAAACTGAATAAGTAGAGGTTAATATCTCGGCCCTATGGAACTTAATGACAAAACTCTTATTGCTCCAAGGAACCAGAAACTTTTGTTCAGGCTTCCAGGACAGCACAGAAGATGTGAGCAGTTCCTCCACCACCAATCAGTTTTCCCCTTCCACTTTTCCCAATTTTCTTTCACTTAAATTGTTTAGAACTGGAAGGGGCAGAGGTATTTCTTTCTGTGGCACCAAGACTTATACATGAAAATACTACACCAAAAGCATCCACATAATACTTCCAATATTTCTAAGCACTGGCATACAAAATTCTGACCTGGAACTGAATGTGACAAGGTATAACCACCTAACCTTTCCTGCAGGAAATATGTGCCCATAGGGAATATGTACTTTTCTGAGAGAGGTAACTTTGCTCTTGAGCGAAAGTGAGCAGAACTGGATCAAGGGATTAGCAGCATAGGTCAATTAACTTCTGCTGTCCTCACGATAAGAGGAAGGTTTACAGGGCTATCTGCCTGTACTAAAATCTGCAAGATGAATACCCACTTTTTGCCTGTGCCTAAAGACAGCCTGAGATGCAAGCAAAGTGAAAAACTCAAACAGAACATACATAGATTTTCTTCTACCTTCTTACTTCTAATAATCTCTTACCTTTACTTTTCCTCAACTGGCCCATGAGAAAAATGAGAATAATTCTGCCCACATCCTAGGAATTTTAGGAGCGTGCTCCCAAACAAGGTCATAATCTCTGTGTGCTAAACTCTACACCAGCACCCAGTGTGTGTGATCGTCAGTTTAAACATTTTTCAGTTTAAAGTAGCAATAGAAAGGGTGGCACAGAAAAACAATAGGTCAATTTCTCTGCACATAGAGAACTAGGGCAGAAACTTGTGAAGTCACCTGCATAGAAACATAAAGGAAGAGTCAGAAATTTAGCCTAGATCTCCAGGAAATCAGTTCTTTTACCATGGAGCATATTGCTGTGGGGAAATAACTTTTATCTTTATTGCAGACTCTTGGCATAAGACTGAACAAGCAGAAAAACTCATATTTGTTCTGAAAAATAAGGACAGAGCACATAACGCTCTCTTTCAAGAGCTGTAAGCTGCCAAGTGAAGAGCAAAAATGCAGAATTAGCATGTGAATTAATGCTACCACTGTGCTAAAAAAATTAATCCTGTGCCATTTAAAACTTTTTCACAGGCATATTTTTTATCTCTTACAGATGGATCTTGGCAATCAGGGACTAAGTTAGTAAGCTCCAAACTAGTAAAATTCAAATTGAGAGCCAGGTATATGAGGTGATGGTAGGAGTTAATAAGCCAGAGAACAAGCTATACTGCCAAGTGTAACCTTTGACAGGAGGGTCAGAAGTCACAGGGCAAATCTAGAAACAGGCCAGCTCCTTAAATCTTGCTGTGTTACAGGAGTGAACTCTACCTGCTATGTTTGCTTTTGACTGGAAACAAAAATCTTCAGTTTTGCTTAAGCTGTAATGACTGCTTCAACCCCTGCCATAGACAGACATAAGGCTGCGATAAGAAATCTCCCATTTATGCTACAAGGCTGTTCAAGGAGAATTAACAGAAGAAAGAAGAAACAGATGCTATTTTTCACCAGTTATAAAACTGAGTCTTTCATACACATTCTTAAATTAGTCCTTAAAGGCTAGCATCCTTCACTTTCTATAAACATGTAATGAAATCTTGGCAAGAGAGTAACTTGAAGCTCAAATACCTGGTTACGTATAAACACTTCTACACCATGTTTTCAAGTCTACAATTAAGCCCTAACAACCTGAAATTAAATTTGTTTAGAGTCAAACACAAAGTTCCAGAATAACATTATTGCTGCTATAATACTTGCATCTCCAAAAGGGCAACAGAGATAGCCTCACCTGACTCATAAAGCTAGCCAGAACACTGGAAATTACCAATATTTTTCACGAAAACGACTGCAAATTAACTCAGAACAAGAATATGTGCTCATGTAACTGACAGCTAATTTTGAAATAATGAATGCATTTAAGAGTAACACAGTTTTTAATTGCAAACTTAAGAAGGGAAAATAAGCAACGTGCTGAATAAATTGTTCATTCTGAATGATTCATCCAAATCTAATAACTATCTGTCTCTACAAATATTGTAATAAGGCATAATCACTCAGTAAAAACACCAGAAAGAAACGAGCCACAAAAAAATGAAGCGATATTGCTGCTGTTTCAGTACTGAAGGACAGACTTCATAAGTCTCTGACAATCGCTTCTAGCTTCACATGCTCCTGCAAAAGCAGAATTTAAACTGCATTTTGCTGCCATGCATCATGGCTGAGACCCACAAACTCAATTATAGACTGAACCTAAAGGCAAAATGAGATGCTTATTCTCTCCTCCTCTCATTTTTACCCCTCTTGTCTTTGGAAACCCAGAACCAGAGGCGTGGGGGGAAGTGTCTGACTCAAACTGCTGTGTGAGCAAAACCTGCAGGCTCCATGTCGCTGCTATATATGGGCTGGGGGGAAAGACGATGGGCCTGTCTCAAAAGAGCCGCCAACCATCGTCTGAGAGCTCCTCTCAGGCGTCCTCAGCCTAAACATTTTATGGGTTGGGGGTCGCAGGTCACCAACTGTCAAAACAGAGCACAAGTCACACTGCGCACCCGTGAGGAGCCCGAGCAGATGGCAAAGCCGGAGTTCAGAGGCCATGCTGCACAACACGCACCACAAATGGCGAAGCTGCCCTTAAAAAGTAACAGGCTTTCCCCCCCTAAATCTTTCTGATTTTTACAAGTTGAGCTCAAAGTTAAGTGGGCGTGAGTTTTAAAAGATCAATGCACATGTGGAATTAGACTATTCTAAATGTCCTTTTTTTTTTTTTAATGGAGGAAAACAACCACCAAACTTTGAACTGCCAAATTTAACCAGCAGCAAACTCCAAAGCACCAGGTGGTTTCATAAACCTAAAGGTTCATAAATCTTTTCTTTAAAGTTTCCAATTTCAAAAAAGAGCTTGTTCTCTTTGTGGTTATTTTTCAATTTTTCTCCCTCCCTCCCCCTTCTTTCCTGCCTTTGGGCGGATGACCTGCCAACCCCTGACAGCCTTTTAAGCTCGCCGGGCTGGCTCCTGCTGATGCTGCCGGAGACAGGCTGCCCACTCATGGGGCAGTGAGCTGTGGGCATGACTTCATCCGCTGGGAGGAATCGCTGGGAAAGGGGCTGCACAGGGGAGCCATGCTTTCTATTTTTAAACTCCTGTCGCATAGCTCAGGAGTGCAAAGAGTTCAAGCGTTCAGTGAATCTGTTCTTGCCACTGCTCGGGCCTTTAAAGCAGTAATAGTTACAGTAATCGAGGCAGTGTAGTCATCAGCCTCCTCAATCTACAGCCCATGGGCTACATACATTCCATGGGAGCAATTCATCTGTCCTGTGGGGTAATTTGGGAGACTGCCAGGTGCAGGCAGGGGGATCAGGGTTGGATGAATCACTGGTGGCATGTGTTTAATGTGGACCAAGGTGTCTTCATGAAAGATGGCAGCTGGGAATAAACTTCTGCTACAAGCCCTGTACCCTTGCTTCTGCTGTATGAGAATTGCCACTGAGAAAGACAGCTGTCAGGCATAGCATGAGGTTTTCTTGTGGCAAGAACCAGCTGATGGCCGTTATGCTTGCAGGAGTATATAGGAGATTTAGCTGTGTAAATATACAGTGAAGTACGTGAGCAGTATACTTCCAGTAGGCACCAAACTTTCTGTAGTTTCTGTGATGTGAGAAGAGCAGAGCTGCCATAAACAGTCCTCCCATGCTAAAAGAAGTCAGCAAAAAGGCCGGATACTGCTCTTTTAGGTACTGCTCTGTAATCAAGAGACACACAGACACATGGTCCTCTAATCTTCTTAAACTGACAGAAGAAAAAGCAGCAAGAGCAGAAAAAATGGTCATAGATTTCTGGCTTCTTTCTTTGTTTCCTAATTACACCCCTAAAACCAGCCCACTTTAACACATGCCTCAAATTATGCAATCACAAAATCACTCAGGTTGGAGGGCCCCAGAGGTCATCTAGTCAATCCCCCGACAGCAGTCTGCTCCCTCTTCTCCTCACATTCTCCCACAGAAAGGCAGCATGGAGAGAGAGCTGCAGAAACAGCTGTGGAACTCGCTTGCTTGACCTAAGTCAGAGAGATGGGGATCTTTAGCCCATTACCACTTCTCTTCTTTAGAAACAACACCCAACACACGGCTTGGTAGAGACAGATCACACACGGCTGCTGACCTGCATCGCAGATCTGGGTGACGGTAGGTTCTTAAATCTCCAGCCATTTGATGGGTAAGAGTGTTGTCCAATCAGCTGCAGAACATAAAATCACATTGCAGCTCCTTAGATATGACTTAGTTAATAGTGAATTTCCTATGAAGCCCACAGGTAAATATCACTCACTTTTACTGCTGAAACTAATGAGGCAAAAACATTGTGGAATGTGATCAAGGCCACACAGGAATATCAGTATCAGAGCTGGGATTGCACAGCAGAAGCTTGGTCTAAATTCTCTAGCCCCTTCTGGGGTTCAGATTACTCACTCCTGTGGCCTGGACCATGCTAGTTGATGACGTATGGGACTGACCCACAGACATTAAGCTGGGTGAAGCAGTGGTTTAGATACCAGCAAGAGTCACCCAAGCCTTTCCATCAATCCTTCAGCTGGGAAGTACTCTTCCCTCTGGAATAACTGTTCCTTACTTTTTGTTGCAGCTTTCTTTCATCCACTTTCATCCCATGCCTTTTCTCTCCTCACATATACAAATATATACATGCTTTGCCAGAAAATCATAGAAAACTACCACTTTTTTTTAAAAGAGAAATGAGAAGAGCTTTCATGTTTCTTATGTTTTATGCTGTTGTAACTGCATTTGATATAGTCCCATGAGCAGACCTTCCAATAATAATGACTAAATCTACTTTTCTTTTATTTTGTAGGCTATTTAGGAGCTATTTGGAGCTGTAACCACAGTTATCCAGACAGCTCTCACCACATACATGTGGTATTATTTACTCAAGCTCCTGATTCATTAAATGTATTTCCAGCTCCTAAGAAGTTTATTGTTATTCCTCTGTGGCATCTTCATATTGATTATAATTTCAAAATTCTCTTCTGGAGATCAATGGCTATCCACTAAATTAGGTGACAGTTGATGTGTATAAAATTGAAACACTGCAACTATTTGCTGTCTCCAGCCATCAAAGTAATTAAGGTGATTTCACCTCTCCTCACTCACTCTCTAGAGCTATCTCTGGTTCTGTGTTTAATTGTAGGCAAAGAAACAGGAGTGCAGATAATTGGTGGACAAGCTAGATAGCAATGGCAAACCCGGCATCTAAAATCTTCCAGCACATTAGCTAGTGTGACAAAGAAGCTGTTATTTTCTGCCATAGCTCCTCCAAAACCTGGGCTCAGTCTTCCCTTAACTCAGGAGTGTTACAGTATTGCTCTCTTGATCCTCTGTCTCTGAGAATTGTAGGTCTTGTTGAGAAATAGGTCTCAGGCCAAACAAAAGAGGTGATTTGGGGCTCATAAGCATCAAACAAGACTACCACCACCAAGTTAAAATGATGGACTCTTCAGTGATAAACTCACACTCCAGCTTTCATAGCGAGGCCTGAACATCAGGTTTCTCTGGAAACCCGGAGAAATTACCCACAGTTAAGACAATTGATAGATACAGTTTTATGTTGCTCTTTCCCTGAATGGTCAAATTCCAAAATGAATGCCAGATCTGGATTTGGCAGTAGGGATCCATGGCTGTGCTAGTAACTTAAATACCTCTGGCCCAGATGGCCCTTAAGCCTATCTGAAAGATATTCCTGAGTTCCAACTGCAGCAAGTCAGTTTTCAAGCTACAGAGTCCCCTGGGCAGAACATTACACCAATATTTTGCATTGACTATTATTTTTAAGTATATGAAAAGATCTAATCCCTATCTTTTCACCTGTAAATAGACTCTAGTCATTTATATAAAAATACATACATATATAAGGCATCCCTTCTGAGCAGTATCTCAGACCTAACAGAATGCAAGCTGGATCTTGGTGGTACTAGGCTTGGATATGGGACTCATTGTTTCCAGAATTATGCAGCAACCTAGAGAGCTGACACCCAGAGGGAATGATACGTGCCTCTTCTTTATTACAAAGCCTGTTCCAAAAAATATTAGAGTAGCTGGTAGCAAATAACTTCAAGGGAATGTGACATGTAATTCTTGTCCTGCCAAGAAAATATATACATTATTAATAATAAAGTTCTACTTGGCTGATAACATTTTTGATAGTTATTAGCAATGAGATAGATAACTATTCTCAGTTTTGCTAAATTCCTGCGTGGATTTTGCCAAGCTTAAAATAACAGGATAAGACAAGAGAATACTTCCAGTAGCTAAAATTCTGAACAAAAATCACAAATTAAAATGAGTTAAGAAGACTTTGCCAGAAAAAGGAGTAAGTTTCAGATTCTTGAACAGTGGATCAAAGTGACAGTTAAATGATTCCCGTATTACCTGCCATGTTCATGCAAGCTATATTCATTAGCAACAAGATTATAAATGAGGGGAAAAAAATACTTTTCTTATAATTCTCTCTTTTCTTTGCCAAACGCTATTAGTGTTCAAAACAGTGGATTTCACTGCTATTCAAAATAAGGATTTGAAATTTAGTTCTTCCCTAAATCTATGGGGGTACGTTTTAGAAGAGGAGTTGTTCCAAACTTTATCCCACAGATTGCACTAATTCAGCATCATATCAAGACTATCTCAGGGAAGACCACAGCATTTCTCCAACTCTGGCCATAGGATCGTGTATGCTAGGTGTACAGCCTATTGAGGAAAATAGTCCACGTTCACTTGACAATGTGTTAAGATTAGTTGGTCTTCCATTAACACAAAGTACAGTAGGAAAGGAGGCTGAGAGCAGCTAGATCACTCATTCCATTGTTTGCATAGAACTTTACTCAGAAGCATTACAAATCAACATGGACTGTGGCCTTCTAATCTTTCCTTCAACTTTAACTGAGTCTGACACCTGTTACATGCAATAGGCCTGTGGATTTGGTTTGCATGCACACATGCTTGTATGGGATGTTTCTTGTGTGCGTATAACTAGATGTGTCAGTGAAACAAATTTCTGGACTGATCCAGGTCATTTGTCCAGAACAAAATAAGGTGTATATGTGCATTGTATGGTGCAAGTAGGTGCATCATTACATCTAGATACATGAAGATAGGTGGCAAACTAATGGATTTGGGGAGGTCAAACAACATTTTGTTTTTCATGTGTTGTCACAGTAGGCCATGAACAGAACACATGCAACAGCTGAGAAAGGAAAACCGAAGCCAGTACAAATTAAATAGGACTGTATAATGTGTGCATGATGCTGCAGGAATTAAAATAGAGATGCAGAACAGAGCATAATTTTATATTTAGTTTATGCACATGACCTATGCCTTTGTACACAGGCAAGTCACTCCGTTAGGGTTATAGAAATAGTCACGGTTCCAAAGGTATTAGAAGATACAATGTTAAAACTCTTCCTGCAGAAATAACAACATGTGCACTACTGGTTTTATTTCAAACCTCTAGAACCCATCCCACAATACCTTAGATTTATCACAAAACAGAAACACTAGGGACATCTCGCCATAGAAAACAGAACAAACAGAAACACCAGCAGTATATTTTTCTGAAGAGTTTTATGCTAACTATGTAGTTTTTTCTTTCGCTGTCATTTTGAGGCATGTGTGTGTAATGCAGTCCTGGACAATGCAATAGCAATTGTGTCTGTTTTTATTCAGAGGCTAACAGGCCTTTCTGAACTGATGTTCTTAGGGAAAAACCTTCAGACTAATCATATTCCTCAACAAAATCTCCAGTGGAGAGCACTGAACATTGACATGGGCCTTTCAGATAAGTTAGGTCTATCTCTTGGTGATTGGTCCTTTTTCTCATCTTTTTAAAAGAGCTTTCAGGTTTCATTTCAGAAGGCAAAAAGCAATTTGAAATCCTCTCCAGATGTCAAGGATTTTTTTGACTTTTTTCCTCCTCACAGATTCATGTTCTGAATAGAAGAAAATAGAGGGGGGGGAGAAAAAAAAACCAAAAAAAACCACAACAAAAAAGATAAGGAGAAATTTTTTAAGCCTTTAAAAGATATGAGGGATCTAAATTAAAAACCTTTGTGAAGTGAAAGGTGGCTGGAGGGAATGTACAAGAATAGTCAGTTACTGTTGGCATGTTTACAGGCTTTGAAGGTTCTTCACATCTAGCCCAGTGAGAATGGTTAATAGCAGCTCTACCTCACACTAAGATTTTATGGGATTAATGAGGTCTTTATTAAACCAAATACCTGCAGATTCTGTTACTGCCAGTGTAGTTACAAATCCTTCGTACTTGTTCATACAACGCAGAGAGTAAAATTGGAGCACTGTAAAAATGACTGGCCACTTTGCCTTTCTATTCTCGTGATGATCACTATTTCTATTAAGTAAAAGGGCTTATTTCTACTGACACTGCTTAAAATTAACAGGATTTGGGGGTTTTTTTGCTTGTTTGTTTGTTTGTACTTTCTTTGGTTTTTTTTAACAGCCATAGATTTCTGACCTACGTAGGAAAGAAGATTTTGTGGAAGAAAAAGTCACTACAACAGAAGAATTTTTGAGTTACATAAACTGATTTACCTAAAGATGATTTTTTTCCCAGAACAAGTGTGGTGTAAACTGAAAAAAACCTTCTGCTGTTTTGTCATCCCCGTTTAATTATTTGGAATCGTCAGCTCACAGCCATGTGCAAATAATGGATCCAGCTACAGGCTATGTCTACACATGAAATCAAGAGCCATAACGGCAAAATGTGCTGCAAACTCATAACACACTGTTTTAATTTTGCAAACCAACATGAAATACTCGTTTGCTCCACTGTTATAAAGATGAGAAATAAATATTCAAAAACTGAGATATTCTGTTCTTCTGTCATCACTAATTGTAACCTGGGTCTCTCTCTCATACACATAACTGAATTATTTCTTTTATTATAAAATTTAGAGTAGGTTAGAAATCTTTAATACTATGATTCCATCCCTCACAGCAAATGTGAATGTGAAAATGTGTTATTTTGATACAGGTCTCTACTCCACTTTTTAAAGATTGATTTAAAACCTCATAAATTTAAGGAGGTTTGCAGGACATGTGCTCAGAAAAGCAGAATTTTTGTACACAATTTGTGACAGGTTGTTGGAGTTTTTTGAAAGGAAAGAATATCATAATTTGAATAAAACTTCAGTCCTTCAATTACAATTACTTTTAGTCTATATATTTTTTAATTAACTGCCTCTGTTTAGCATATTCATTTTTATGAAGGATACAAATAAGTTGACTATTTACTATGAAAATTTTATCTTTTCTGGTGTCTAGAAGGTGGGATGGTATTGATGTTCTTCACAGGTATAATGCCAAACATTCTTGAAATATGTTCCACAGGGAATATTAGCCCCAAGCTTTGAAACCAAAGCCAAATCAGAAAATCTATAAGGAGAAAGTGATACAAAGATTATGCTGTACTCCCCTCCCTCCTATTGGGTTGTTGTTGTGTTTTTTGATTTTTTTCCCAAGGAAGACTGTAATAATATCAAAGCTTTCGTGCCTTGGGAAGAACTGTGTTTGAAGAGTAGCTCAAATGATGATTTTATAATCACACTTCAAAGAACTAAAGTAAAATACATAGACAAAATAGGCAACAATTCCTTTACCTCTTCCTGTTTACGCAAAAATCCATGGCTAATGAAACACGTTGCACAGTTAATTTGATATTCCTGCTCCTGCTCAACCATGAAGCTGCACCTTGTCAGCCACTTACAATGACCAAGCACTTCCGAAAATGGCAGTGTCATGACATTTCCATGGTGACTTTGGCCTCAGCTTTGCAAATCCCACAAGATCAAGTTACAGACTGAGGACTTAGGAAATGAGTAAGAAAGCTCTAAAGGAGAAAAGCTGTGATTATATGCAAATATATTCATTAGAGAAGAGATTGAACAGAAATGTACCTTCAATACTTTTTTAATGAATTTTTAAATATGAAAATGTGCTGCAGGTGTGCAATTTAATGTATCTGACCTTTTAAGGACTGGTTAGAAATGTTTGCTACCAAAAAGTTTTCTTGATTATATTTTTTCTATTTCTGTTTAAAAATGCTTCATTTAAAAGATTCAGCTCTTTTCATTTTTATTGACAATCATTTATTTCTTCTTTGCTTATATTACTTAATATCCAATATAGTTATCAGCTATAAGTTTTGAAGTTATAAGCAAATCCTGCCAGATACCCTGGAATAGGTGACAACCTCTATACAGAACATACCATGGCCTGTGCCTACTGTATATATCTAAATGTATTTCCATGCATTTTCTACCTTGTAGCAGAATTTCTTTTAATAGCACAGAATATATAGTTATTGAATAACTACTTTCCTACTTTTCCCTCAAAGAAAAGAGTTTTAGGAAGTAGGTGAATGCATTTTACTAAAATAATTTCACATGTCTTTCAAAAAACTCTATGTCAATAGTCATATCTAGCCTGGGTTCAATAAATATGACGAGTTTAACTAAAGTATTTTTTAGATGAGGTAGAATAGAAAAAATATTCTAGTGACATACTAAACAAGGTTTGAGGTTCCAAATTTCCTGTGGGAGAGGAGATGCCCAATATACATATACTTCATCCCTTCAGGGTTTGTTGGGGTTTCGTATGTTTGGAGTTTTTTTGTGTATTAGGTTTAGAGACAGTAACAAACAAATGAAGAAAAGAAAATGTGGTAGGTTTTGAAATCACCCAGAGAAAACTCTGACATGGAATGCTTCCTTAATGACAAATAAGTAAAGGTCACATTGTTTCAGTATTACTTCCATTTCATTATGAAGCACAGGATTTTGAGCAGTAATATGCATTCCTCCCCCTGATAAATGCACAGCTAAAAGTAAGATCCTCCCAAAGAAGCAAGATCTGCATAGATCTCTGCCTGTTATTTTGCTTTCAGCTAATACCACCCACCCCCTACAAAAAAAAAAAAAAAAATCTGCTCACCATTTACTCTCCATTCAATCCTGACACATATATCAGAAATTATTGGACCAATGAACATTGCACATGTATTTCACATCAGGAGGAAAAATACATCTTCAGAAAATGCACTTCTAAAGGACAGGACAAAAACACCATTTGCCTTTTTGTGTTCCTATCCATTGCTAAAATCAAACACTGCATGCTAAAACAGAAGCATGCTTACCACAATCTGTGGAAATACCTTCCTACTCAAACGTGCTCACAATCTCTGTGCACACTTCAGTGCTCTTTTCAATGTATTTGCAATTGAAAAAAAAAATCCTCTTACTTTTACAGACTCTAGTTTCACAAAGCACTTAAGGAAATATTTTTCCAGTGATGCATTTATCCATAGAATTAAAAATATGCAAATATTTAAACCAAGTTCTATTTCTCCTATTCCCCACTTACTGAGAGGAAAAATTCAGCAGCCTTCTGATGGTAAATTTACTGTTTATTACTTTTTACTAGAAGTATGTTATACAAATATCATACTTAAACCAATACCAATAATTACCCAGCCCACCAGTAAATTCCACTGTGGCATGCCTACCCTAAATAAAATCTTGCAACTCATTCTACTTCATCCTGAAGAACGTTTAGCTTAAATCTGGATCTTACAGAAAATAACATGATTGTAGCATATTGTAGCTATGATTGTAGCTGAACATTGTCAAGGGAAACAAATCATACATAAAAGCTAATGTATGGGAAAACAAGCAAAAAACATAGAAACTATTTCAATCACAGAGCTTTCGTCTTTGGACTTATGATGTTCAGTGTACCTCCAAATCAAGCATACTTTTTCCTGAGGCTAAGGAAAAGCTAAAACAATGATGGTTTTATAGCAATATCTTATAAGTCAAGTGTGCAGATACTTACATACTTCTTCATTTGGGCTGGGCTTTATCTCACAGCTTTGGAAATTAGGCCAACTATGGCACAGCATGTTATTCCACCATCCCAGAAGCAGAACAAGACTCAAACTGGGTAGACAGAAAAAACTGTCAACTAGTCAAAATCTCAACTATACAGCAATGGTTCCAGTAATCCACTCTAAAGAATTTTTGGAGGGTGTAAATTCCCCTTTGTCTTCATTTTAAAAATCACTAGTTTTCACCTCTGAAAAAAGAAAGTTGGATTTAAGGTATTAGATAAATAATATTGCAACCACACAACATTAAGTGCTGAACCGGCACGGGCTGAGTCTGCCACTTCACATTCATACAAAAAGTTTCGTAGTGCGTCCCTCTCCTAGCAGATGTCAGATCCTTATCATCCGACCTCCAAGAGTCAGATAAATCTGATATCAAGTATCAGGCCAGGATAAGTACCATAACGTGGTCTCTCGATAATTCAGCTGAAGTGCCATAATGCAGTTATGTGTGATCTAGATCAAATTTATACTGCCAAGTTATTTGATAATACACAGACACAGCATTAGTGAGCACTGAGCCACAGGCTTTAGACAACTTCAAATATCAGGAACAATGTACACTAGCCAGCTTTTACTCCATTCTTTGCAAAGTCCCCTGGGTTTTTGTTATCACTAGCTGGAATTCTACTTGGGATTCACACTTAATATTTCATGGTGCACTTAGATGTATGTCATCATAGTGGCAATGTTGATAAATTATTTTTAAAACATGTTCTGCCACTTCATTTTTATGTCTACATCTTAAATTTTATGAAACCACACTGTTATGTGAATTAAAAGTAAACTGAAAATCTCCCAAAGATTTCCACTTTTTTTTTTTCTCTATATGGAATTATTTTCCCTTATGTTCTTATCTATTTTTTACCAGCCTGCATGCAGATAGTACACTAAGAAAGGACTCAATCCCCATTTTGCTGGTTTTGCTGAGACAAACATTTGGAAAGAATGCTTTTAAAATTCTCCTGTTTCCTATATGAAGAAGATGCGTGAAGAAAGAGCCCTTGTTTAACAGAATCCTAGAAAATCACTTAAATTTTGCACAAAAATTTCATGGACATTATAGGGAGTAATCATAAAAGACAACATATTTTTCATTTAAAACAATCTCGATTGAAAAAATATTCTGTTTATGTTCCTCTTCAAAGTTTATTTTCTACAAGTTTGGATAGGGCTTTGAGCAACCTGGCCTACTGAAAGGTGTCTCTCTGAGTGGCAGGGGCATTGGAACAAGATGAACTTTAAAGTCCCTTTCAACCCAAGCCATTCTACGGTTTTATGATTTTACGAAAATTTAAAGTGCTCTGAGGATTTGGTTTTGATCCAGATAAAACAGTTTTGCAACTTTTCAAAGCCAACCACTAAGAAAAGTTGACAGGATAACTTAGCAAATATTCTATGAAAGAAAGACAAGGCCCCCAGGTGTTTCTCCACAGAGCTACTTTCCACAATATCCACTGCTCTCCCCTGATCTATCCAGGTAGCTGGTTCATCATAGAAGGCAATTAGGATGGCCAAGCATGATTTACCTTTAATGAATCCATGCTGAGTACTCCTGATGACCTTCCTGTCATCCATGTGGACAAAGATGGCCCCTGGAATGAGGCGCTCCATCACCTTTCCAGGAATTGAGGTGAGGCTGACAGGCTGGTAGTTCCCTGGGTCCTCTTACTTGCCCTTTATAGAAATCAGAGTGCCATTTGCTTTTTTCCAGTCCTCAGGCACCTCTTCTGGTGCCACTAACTTTCAAAGGTGATTGTGAGTGGCCTTGCTATGGTGTCCATCAATTCTCTCAGTACTTGTAGATAAATCCCATCTGGGCCCATGGACTTGTGGATATCAAGTTTACCTGGGTGTTCACTAACCCAACTCTCCCCAATCAAGGGAAAATTTTCCTTCCAACACTCTTCTACCCTGGTGTCCCAGGTCAGAGATATGTGAAGGCTGGTCTTGTCCCGATGTAAAGGCAGCATTCAGCAGTTGTGCCTTCTCTGCGTCCTCTGCTACCAGGGTGGCCCTTCCATTTGGTAACAGGCTCACCTTATCCTTAGTTTTCCTTTGTTATTCATGTATTTGAAAAAGTCCTACTTGCTCTCCTTGACATCCTTTGCCAAATTCAATTCCAGAGGGGCCTTGGCCTTGTATTTCTCATTGCATGTGTGAAACAAGAACACAGGAACACATAAACCTTTTTCTTTCATTGTGTATGCAAAGAGCCCATCATTTAGATCACATACAGGAATATTTTTCTGAACATTCAGCTTTGCATGATCTTGGGGATCATCTTTTAAAAACATAACAAAAATTTGGTGTTTCAAACTTTTGCATCAACCAATGTTCTGTTATTAAAGACAGATACTTCCAAGTAAGTAAAAGTCAAAATCAAGATTTTTTACCAGTCTTCAATTAAACTACTTAAGTATTCTGCAAGGAGATATTCTATTAGAAAGGATTTTTCATTCTTCTGCATTAGCCATCAATCAGACACAAGACTTTCCATATCTCAAAAACTTTAAATAAAGTAAAATGGAATAAGAATATTCGATCTTCCAGTACTGATCAATAGTTCTTAATCAAGGTGCCACAGTCTAATTCATGGTTTGCAGCCTGATATGAGATGGGAAGATAAGGTTATTGAGAAATGAGCACTAAATGTTGTTATCTGTAATATTGATGCATCACATGTAATGCCTATGAAGCATGAATAATGAGCTAAAAGGTATATAATAAAGTCTGCCTATAGCAAATCCTGCTTTTGGTATATTGTTTACTCTGGGTAGTAAAAATTACTCATTTTACTTCCTGGAGCAATCTTGAAGATAAAAGGAATGTGGCAATTAAAAAATAAAATTTTTATATATATATATATTTCTAAGGCAGAAGTAAAAGACCAAGGAAGATGGAAACATGTTGCTAATCACAGCTGTGCTTTGTAGTTGCTCATGTTGTTCCAGAGGCTTTTCCCTCAGTAATGATAACTGTCCAGCTATTTGCAGTGCTGTCTTGGGCTATTGTTAAAATTAGGTGGCTACTGGGGGCTAGGATGAATTTCCTTTCCATGGTTCAGAGAACAATCAGAGAGAATGGGATGCCAAGTTTCATATTACTTCTTTGGAGTATATAAAGCCGGGTCACTTTCAAAAGGCAGAAGGAAGCATTTTCAGCTACTTTCAAGTTTTTATTCAACTTTTATATAAAACCAAATTCCTAATTTATAAAAGAAAATTAATATTTTAATCTATTTATTTTTGGTTATTGTAACTTTTCCTCTCTTTTCTTTCTCTCACCTTTGTTTTTCTCTTTTGGTACTAGTAAGAAATTATGTTCTTCACTTAAAATGCAAGTCTGGGAATCAGGAATTTTATTTTTTTCCCCCAAGAGTTCCTGTGCAGACACAAATAAACTTCTTAACCTCTATGTCAGTTCTCACACCTGGTAAAAGAACTTCGCCTTTATATTTATCTACTTTATAGAGAGTGTCTTCTCTCCTGCCTATAATTCTTGATTACTGACAATTTTAATCCATTCATGTTCGTAGAGTATTTGAGAATGAAAGGTGCAAGAGAAAATTAAAGTATATTATTTTGCAGTAGTATATTTTAATTAAAACGTCATGTAGTGGTTTCAAATAAACCACTCTCCTATGATCTACATTTAAGGTGCTCGTCTACATTTACACAGCAAGAGACAGGTTCTTCTCCAAGCTAAGTCATATGAGGATATTGACTTCAGTTGATGCCGTCAGGCCTCAGAGGGGCCTCCCTCTCCAAAAATGGAAATTACAGTCTTGCAAGTTTACCTACTGCCTTTGTTATCTAGTCCCTAATATTAATTAACTATGTGTCTTATTTTGCCCCACTATCAAACCCTCAAAATGTCAAGAAAAGGAGACTAGTAAATGAAAGAGCAACAGGTGGGTTGAGAACAGTTCATTCATCTAATTCACAGACCTCTTCTAATGTAAGATACCAGGATTTTTCAGTCTCACCTGTAATCTTATTGGGGAAGGTTTTCAAATGAAGCTGAATTAAATCAAGCTTGTAAACTATTAACTGCGGTTTAGAAGACAACTGTTTTTTCTACCATCCATTCTAGAGTTTTTGCTGTGGCCCCATTCTACTATTGCTGCCTTCATCAAATTGCCACTTTTTCCGCTGCAGACAACAACTGCTTCGTTTACTCAGCAGAACCTCAGTTTCCAATAAAGATGCAGCCTCTAAGCAGAACAAACTGTTCTAGCAAACATCCTACAGCTTAGCAAAGGTAGACCACCTGTTAGCAGTTCTGATTTATTGCTGAAGCATCTTACTTCCTAAGAAATGCCTTCCCTAAATGCCTTACTTTTCTTCTCCATTGTTCATCATTCCTTCAAGAATCCTGTCCACAGTTATGAAAAAATTAAAGATTCCAGGTTGTATGTATACCTGTTCCACAGGTATGGAAAAAGTTGTCTAAAGGTAAGAAAATTCATTAACACTGTGTACCTTATTCATTATGACCATCTAATTTGGAAAGTTTCTTCATGGGTAAATGGACCTGAGAAACAGATGAAAGGTTATATATTTGCTAACATATTCATGCAGATGAGCCTCACACAAGAAGAAAACAGGGCCAACCTGCTGAGGCTGGTTTGTAGGTTACCACAGATGCATCAGATTCAAGAACAAACCTCACTGCTGACGACAGCACATGTTTTGCATGTGGTAGAAATGCCCATCTCTTACGCAGAGGGTTTTTGAGTATAGAAGATAATTTAATGGTTTTGTAGAGGTTGGGTTTGTTTCTTTTTGAATACTGCTAACTTATTCATGAGATTTCAGATTAAGCAGCAAACATATAACTTCTATCTCTTCAATTCTTCTAAATTATTACTGTTTTAATACAAAAACTGACCCTATTGCTCTAAATATTTCTCAGACTGAGGATCAGTTATACCGAGATTTGTGCTGTGTAATATTTTTTTTTTAACTGGCCAGGAATGTCATATCTATAATTTTACAGACAGTGACCTGTCTTTCCAGGAACCTCTGTTCCCTTTACTCTGGATAAGCTTCTGTACAATTTATGCTATTTCTCTTAATGGGGACATTGTAAAACACTGTTTGCCTCCCATAAATAGCCAGAATTTTAACATGAGCAAGTTTAGATGGCTGAAGAAATAAGGAAGGATGAGAAGACTGTTGTGGGGAGTGGGATCAGCAGGTTAGACACATTGAGACTACCTGTCTCAGAACTGGAAATTTCTAGGCTCAATGGCATTTTCACCTCATTCAGGGCAAAATATTGTCACTCTCTTCATTCAATCATACTTGGGATCCCACAGCTCAACTTATTAATGAAAATCCCTTTCACAGAAAAAAAAAAAAAAAAAAAAAAA
>VZTJ01000403.1:434058-606269 GCA_013397795.1 Orthonyx spaldingii
AAAAAAAAAAAAAAAAAACACAAACCCAAAAATACTGAATATGAATGTGGAATAAAGGCAATTTGATGTTTGTAATTATCGAGGCAAACTCCACGACCTGCTGAATGTATGCAAAATGGACCCTGAATGGTGTATATAAAAGTGGTATGTGCACAGAATAACAGCAAGTATTGAGGTTTCTTTCTGGTAAAGCAAGTCATCATACAGGATCCCTACCATGAGCACCAAGGGGGCTTCACTGAAAGGTAAGAATTTTGACATTCACCTGCTGATAATTTTTATATTTCTTTCCATTCTGATTGAATTAGGCGGCAGCTGAAATGTAACAGCTCTAGAAACTGAGGTATTCCAGCCACTTAGTTTTCCGGAAAGGGCGAAACCTGAAGAAAGGAGCTTGGTTCCTTTTGTCTTCTAAGAGTACCTTTGCATTGGGCAGTGTCACAGAAAATTGGCTTGAGGAATGTCACACCTGCACAGGAAAGTTTGGATCTGGACTGGTTTACTACACTACTCAGAAGGCTACGACTAGAAGTCGTTATCCACAAGTCTAGAGGTGATGTAGTAACGTTGAAATTAATGTTTTCATAACGATCATCAACTTTACAAGCCAACAAGTGTCAGGGTTTCTTATTCATAGAGTTATTCCTCAGAGTACTTTCCTAACTGCAGCGTGCAGCATGTACCTTGCTCATGGGGGAGGAGGAAAGCTTACTTAGATATTGTGTAAATCCACTTTTTTTGAATGTAGAGCTAGAAAGAAACTTATCACATGATATCTTTAGGGATAGTTTTGATGATTTATGAAGTACACTTTAATTTAGGGTTTTAAATAAGTCTAGGGAACCAATATAGGTAACAGGTCAATTTCCAGAAGTAAAAGTCTCAGAACAAGTAGATTCATTTACCAAATATTTTGTTTTAATTATTTTCCATTGTTTTTCCCTATATATTTTATTTCACTGAATAAAAAAGTTAACTCTGTTAAGTTAATATGAAAAGTTTTAAACACATGAGGTTTTGTGCTTTAGATAATGAGAAGTTCTCCATACCAGTTTGAGAAGCTAAGAAGAAAAGACAAAAACTTTCACTGATTTCTTAGAAGTAGGAAATTTAGGGTTAAACACTAAAAAAAACCACTAAAAAGCAAAGAAGTACAACTGCTGAAAATCTTTTGAAGGAACTCCCAGGACAATCATAACCTTAAGAATAACCTAACCAACATCCCACAAAAATTAATTATTTTAACTCCAAATGTTTGTAAAAAAGAAAAACCTCTGCGAGGAGGATGGGAAAAAAAAAAAAAAAAAAAAAAAAGAAAAAAAGAACAATCTATTTTTCAAACTTTTATATCTGTATATATAGTTATGTATCTATATTTGCACTGTGAAGAAATTTGATTTGTTTTTATCTTCTGTTCATCACTCTATTGTAAAGTCAGGCACATAGTAAGAGACTTCGGAATACACTGTATGTGCAGCACAGGTTACCTTGTCTCCTCAAACTCTGTAACAGGCTCTGCTATAAAACCAGGGTGAGAGAGGGGAGAAAAGATTAAAGAATTACAAAATTACAGTGTGTCCATCCTCGCCTGCTGTTCAGCAGCCAGCACAATGGGTACTCTGAGCCATGTGACAGCACAACCCAAATCACCCAGCATCTGGTTCTGTCAGCTGCTTCTAAATGCACCTGCAAGTCAATGTGAGCCCATTTTGTTGTGTTTTAAACTTGAACAGGTTTGTTGCTGATGGTCCTTCTGGTGTCCCACATGCTTCTGACAAAGGAAGGAGTGACCTCTTTGCCAATTTGTCCCAATGGATCTGTCAATTGCCAGCTTTCCCTTGAGGAACTTTTTGACCGAGCAGTAAAACTTTCGCACTACATCCATTTCCTCTCTTCGGAAATGTTCAATGAATTTGTAAGTACTCTTTTCCTGAGAGTAAGAAAATATAAAATTGCAATTTAATACTTTTTAATCACAAACATATGTTAGCATATAATAAGTAAACAAATATGACTGCTGCACAGACAGTCCCAATGGTGACCAAATCTGTATATAGTCCTGAATGTTGCTAAGATCCCCAGCACTTCTATTAAAAGATACCATTTTCCCATCATTCTTTATCTGTGGGATGTTTGTTTTTGCTGGGTGCCAGTTCCACTCTAGAGACTCACCAGAAACTTTTGACCTTTACAGCATCAAAGCAGTGCTAAAAGCCATGGAACAACAATTAGCTAGCACATTGTTTGAGCTGAAGCTCTTACCTTTCTGTCTCAATAATGCCTGTCCGTGCTGATCTGCAGGATGAACGCTATGCCCAGGGCCGAGGTTTCATTGCAAAAGCTGTCAATAGCTGCCACACAGCCTCCTTAACCACTCCTGAAGATAAGGAGCAGGCTCAGCAGATTCATGTAAGTCCCATTTCTAGTGTCATTCAGT
This sequence comes from Orthonyx spaldingii, assembly GCA_013397795.1. Classification (NCBI taxonomy): domain Eukaryota; kingdom Metazoa; phylum Chordata; class Aves; order Passeriformes; family Orthonychidae; genus Orthonyx; species Orthonyx spaldingii. Next base: position 436,496 of record VZTJ01000403.1, read on the forward strand.
GTGAGACAGAGCAGGGGAAGGTAGGGAAGGAGAGTTGTGGAACAGTGAGGCAACAGTCAGAGTGAGAGGGAGATCAGGTCAATCAGAATAAAAAAGCCAGGAAGAGGAAAGCATCAAAAAGCCAAAGCTCATTTAACATTTGATGATAATAAGTTACAAACCATATAGCATATATAAGTACCAGTGACTTTCATCATCCCTTCCTTTTCCTGTATGGTGTATTTAATCACTGCATCTTATTTCCAATTAAAATACTACCTCATGGAGCAATGCCAGCTACCATGCTTGTGCAGTAATCAGAACACTACAATTTTAAACCTTATCTTAAAACATCTTATAAACAATTAATATATTTACAAACATAAAATTACATCACTGTATGTAGACAGAGGTAAATAGTTTTTCAGTAACTCAAAACACTAGCATTACTAAAAAAACATTGAATATATATCCTTGCTGTTACCAGTAGGCAAAAGTGGTTACATCATGATCCAAATACAAAGACTATCTTTGTGAAAATCTGTGAAATATTTGTAAAGAGAAACACACAACACACATACATTATTTATAATAATTATAAACTTCAGTGAAGATGATCTTGTACAGCCTATACTCACAGATACAATTTGAAAATAAGCAGAGGTATGTAAATGGAGCTGTTCCAAAGCAAAACCTCTATCAGTTTCATGGTGGTGGTGTCATCTTCGCAATGCCACACTACCACCAGCTTCTAAGTGTGTCATTCAAAAATTCTGTTGGGAGCAATAGAATTCACAGTGCTGGGTTGTGCATCTAGCAAAGAAGAAAAGATTTAATACTACCACTACCTTAAACATAATGGAATTATGAATTCCTACTGCCCACAAGAAAGGACAATTTTTAAAACCAGAGAGCTACCACTGGAAGAACCATAGTTCAAAGGGGAGGACAGATGAGTTATGCAGAGGCAATAGAAGCTATTTAGAGGTTTACCACAATGTGCACCTTCCAGGCAGTACTAAACTTTAAAAAAAAAAAAAAAAAATCATTGGATTTTAACATGTTCGTCAAAAATCAGATAAGATGTTCTGGGTTTGCTTTCACAGAGACGAGGCACAGTTATGCTTGCTAGTTTTTAATATTGAGATTATTCAATTATATTTTCAACCGTAATACGGCTTGTGCAAGTATTGTAGAACATGATGACGCCAACGACAAACTTCAAAAATGCAATTGCATAGAGGTATCTAAGACAGGGCTATAGGGTACATTCAGCGATAGCTCCTGGAATAAGTTCCTAAATCACAGTGTCTGAGGACAGTGCTCTAAATGTCTACTAATGTTACCAGAATTTAGCTGTCTTCTTTTAACTGCCTTTCCTTACTATGGGTGAGCAGCATGAAGACCTACTGAATTTAATACTGGGAGTTCTGCGCTCCTGGAATGATCCCCTGATCCATCTGGCCTCTGAAGTACAAAGAATCAAAGAAGCTCCAGAAACTATTCTCTGGAAGGCTGTGGAGATTGAAGAACAAAACAAGCGGCTTCTAGAAGGAATGGAGAAAATAGTTGGGCGGGTAAGTATTAGGTCCTTAGCATCCTTCCAGCCTATTGCTTTAAGGAAGACACACACAGTGATAGGCTCTCCCAACCTGGAATATGAAAGGAAACAGTAGATGTGAAGATAAAAAAGGCAGACAAAATAATTGACTGAGAACTTTTCAGCTTTCTTCTTTCAGCTTTCTTTTCTTCTGCTATCTTGCAGTTTCTAAAGAGACAATGTGATATGATTGTCAAAGAATAATCCACCATACTCCCAGTCATGCTTCAGGGGAAGGTGTAATCATCAGGATGGGCTATGGTCATACTATCTTTGAGTATTTTCAATTTGCAATTCTGATTGTCTAAGGATGCATCTCTATTTTTTCCCACATGCACAAATCTATCTATATATATATATGTTTTAGCATATTTCATGTATCTGTATACAAACAGGCATTATGCATAGTTCTTGGAAACAGATGCAGCATTTAAAACAGCTCTGGGAGTCTGGGCTATTGCAAAGATGTGGTATACAGCAAAGTAATCCTGATCTCTTTCATTTCTCTTTTCACACCACACTCATTCCTCTGGACTCTGTGTCTGACTTGGTTCCCCCTATACTTGTAAGTTTAGACAAGTCTGTTGTCTCACAAAACGCATACTTGAATAGTTCTTGTTACCAGTAATTGATTGAAAGCTTTCCTGAATAAAACCAGCTCTTACTTGTTTATTTTTAAAGGGGCCTCTGTTAGTCTCTGAATTTATCATTCTGTCAGTGACTTAGATGTTGACAAGAGGTTCTGACTTTAGCGCTCTGAGCAGTTGAACAGCACAGAGTGCCCCCATCACAGAATCCACCACTTTCCACTAGATCATTCATGGTCTCTCTTTCAGTTAGAAACTTCACTCAGAAACCCTATACCATCCAGGCTACAAATACCTTTATCAGTGTAATCAAATACATCTCTATCACACATCTGTGTGTAAAAAGGGTGCAGGTGAGGATTCAAGATAAGAATAAGAAGTCAGGTGCTGCTCCAGTTGCCCTGTCACCACCTTCTCATTCACATTATTTACAGAAGGAGATAAGACTGGCACATTCATTAGTGTCAAACCACATTTTTGAGTCATAGTGGGTCTATTTTTTTGCCTTTTACTTAAACTGAATGATAGTGGCTCCACAGATACTCTCCTATGTGCAAAGTACAGCTTGTGTGAAATAAGGATGGTGCACAAGCACCAATAGGCACAGACTTCCTTCCTGCTATGAAAGGTAGATTTATGTGATATGAGAAAATTAATAATTGTCTTCAAACAAGGAGACCTAAACCAATCTTCACCTCAGAGACTAACATACTACATGTAGCTTTCTAACATTAGAAGTCACTGTATCACTCAGCATTTTTTTAATGGAATCTGAAGTCCAGTACTTCTGAATATGTATTATTGAGAGATTTGTTTGATACAGCTGAGACAAATCTGTTTGTTGCACACAGACAAGTTCTAAGAACTAGTGTTAACAAAGTTTTTGAGGGTGGAGGGAGCCAGAAAGAGATGCTCCTCATGAGTCCATTCAAGAAGGAAGGTTTGATTTCTCTGCAAAGTCAGGTTTCCCTGAATATTGATTAACACCCTAGTTCTCTTAAAACACTACTTAGACAGTTATGTTTTTTACATGTTTTACGGAAATAAACTGGAAAATCTGACAAATTCATCCAAAATCTGAATGAAGACATAGAAAATTGCACAGAATAGTGTGAGCCACAACACAAAGCACATTAGAAGCCATACACTAGCAACTAGCATTCTTCAAGGCCAGTATTTTAACTGCTGCCTTCTACACCCAGTCAGGTTCTGTATCATTTATTATTAGTACTAATTTGTGTATTTAGGTTCATTCTGGGGAGGTCGAAAATGACATTTACACTCCGTGGGACGGACTTCCATCCCTGCAGCTTGCTGATGAGGACTCCAGACTCTTTGCCTTTTACAACCTGCTGCACTGCCTCCGCCGAGATTCCCACAAAATCGATAACTATCTCAAGGTTCTGAAGTGCCGCCTAATCCACGACAACAATTGTTGAGTACTCATGGGCTTAATCACGTACTGAAATCATTCATCGTGTGTTCTTGATGCTTTGCCACTTTATGAAAAGCCACACTGTGCAGTATTTGTACCATCAGTAACTCTGAGGCATGTTTGTATGAATTCTGACTGCAACTATTAGCACCACATGTGTCGGTGCTTTAAAATATGACCAACTAATTGTATGACAAGAATACACTTTTCTCTGCTCTCCTCCCCTAGTAGTATTTCAGTGATTAACAGGTCATGCAGATACAAATAAAAATGTTCTTAAATCCAAAAGCACATAACATTGAGTGGTATCAGTGAATAAAAAATGGATGGTATGGTTTATACCTTTAACAGTAGCTTCTTCAGAATCTCAATCTCCAGTTACTGATGACAGGATATCTTACTTGCATTGGTCTTTACACCCTCTCCAAAAGGAGAGGAAACCAAAAAGAGGGACATAAAAAAGCAGATTAATCACTTATTACACTAAAATACCCTGAAGTGAAATTATGGTTTGAAATACAATCTGCTTAGATCAATTCTTTTACTCTGTACAAAATCTGTCAGAGTAGGGGAGAGAAAGGTTAAGAAATCCATCCTGGCTAACATAGCCATTGATTCCCCATGCAATCATGGAGAGAGAAGGCACATCCAGAATTTTAAGGACAGAGATACAGATATATCTACGTCTCTACTGACTATTTAGAGAAAAGGCATTTCCAAGGGAAGGTTCATTATATTTGACGTAACTATCTAAGGGCAAAGTAACCAACTGGTTTCAGTAGGTCTCAAAAGGAAATGATGGGTATTCATATCATATCTATCTACCTTTCACATTCCTCCCAAGCAATGTGGTTGTTGCAGTTGCTTGGAGAACTTTGAAGCCGTAAAAAGGCACCAGCTGAGCTGAGGTGTCTTTTGTCCTAAACCCAAAGTGTCTCCATTCACTTGGGGCTGAGACACAAAGTTTTAAAGGCATTCATTTCAAAACACTATGGTTAGACACTGACAATTTGGAAAGACCAAAAAAATTGACTATTTTTGAAAAAATCTGGTTTACAGTCACACGGCAAGTAAGAAGCCAAATTGTAACGGAAGCCATTGATCATACCTATATATTGTCTTTGTAAGCAATAGATAAACTCAGCCTAGGCTTCATCACACAGTTTCAACAAAGAGGAGTTTAATTTCCAGGCAGCTCCTTATGGAGTTAGACAAGCAGGCTGCATTGCTCCAGGTCAAAGCCAGCTCAGAGAAACAGCGAAACACCGGAGAAGATGGGTTTGAATGCTTAAGCCTTTCATTACCGTAACAGAATAAGCACAGCCATAATAGGTATTTATGTAAGAGATTAGATAATACCAACTCCTAGAAAGGTCTCATTTTAGCCATCTCTATAAGAACGCGATGATACTTGCATTTCTAATTGTGTATATATATAATGGCCTTTTAATCTCTTCATGTTTTCAATTATTGATTGCCTCAAGCTTTATCTGGATAAGTATACACTAAGCCCAATTTTAATCTATAAAAAAATCACCTTTACAGTAAGCAAATTCCTTGTATGACAGTCACAATTGGCATATTTCATAAGCTCTGAAATGCACAAAACCTAGGGCATATGCAACAGCACTTTAACAACACACAGCTGTACGGCACAGTCAAGGAAGAAAATGGGTAAAATTTGCCAGGCAAAATGCAAGTGTCCCGACTAGAATTTAAAATGGTTATATTATTCTACTTTTTGTTATAATGCCAATGGAGAGGGAAAAAAAGCATTTTAAAGGAAAGGGAAAAAATAAAAAGAAAAAATGTCCTTTGTAATTATCATAAGTGCTCAGAATTACAGTGTGAGTTCTTACTGAAAAGAAAACATGAATAATGGGACTAGTCTGTATTGAGCTGGAAAAACGATTATGTCTTACTGAGCAAACTCCTACCTCAGAATCTCTTTAGAATTCAAAAGCAACTTGATTAATAGGGCAGACATTCATAATCTTACACTTACATGACTAGATCTAAAACAATGACTTTCATTAACTGCTTAAAAATTACAGTGCTAAAACAACTGTTTAAAACTTGCATGCACTGGCTTTATTACAGCCTATTTTAGCACAATCATGAGTTTTTTAATTTCATAAGGGAAGATACAAGAGAATGACAAAAAAAGGAATCTAAACAACAGAAAAGCTATCTGGTTTGCAGCTGCTTAGCTAAAGTAATATTAAAAACTGATCTGGTTAATATTCTGAGTCATCACAATTGTCACAGAGACAGAGAGACATAGAAGCCCAGCAACATATTCAGAGCTACACCTTCCCTGTCAAGTGCTCTGCCATGGATAAACCCTTCAGACTCTGAATGTTCAACCCACAACATAGGTCAACTGGAAACTCTATTTCTTAGAGTTGCTAGTAGGAAAAATAGATACTTATCTTACCAAAAGATAGATATTAGGAAGAAGGTATTTACTGTGAGAGCAGTGAGGCACTGGCACAGGGTGCCCAGAGTTGTTGTGAATGTCCCATCCCTGGCAGTGTTTAAGGCCAGGGTAGGCTCTGAGCAGCCTGGTCTAGCAAAAAATGTCCCTGACCACAGCAGGGGAATCAGCTCTTCATCTAAACATGATTTTAAGCCCCCTTCCAAACCAGGCTAATTCTGTGACTCTATGATTCTAACATTTTGTTAATTAGTGTAGGTTTTTAAGTCCTGAGCAACTATTGTCTTTTGTCCAACAAGAAATTACATAGTCAAACCCCTATTTTATATAAAATTGAACTTAAAACAAGCATGTTCTTTCTAAGTAAAAGAAACTGATATCAACAGGCTTTTTTTTTCAAGTGTATTAACTTATGGCTACTTCACTAAATGGCTAGTTTTCTAACTGTTTCTCTAATGTCCAAAATTGCCATATTTAAAAATATGTTCATATCTTTACTTCTGTTCATTTAGGATTGCATAGAGACATGAATGGAAAGGAAAGGTCCACTTAGCTGAAATATAGGCTCCTTAGCTGAAATATAGGTTCTGTTCCCTTTTAAAATGAGATTCAAGCTTCCATAGATGGCACTAAATTTAAGATAATATTTTCTAAAATGAAATTTAAATGGTATGAAGTTTAAGCCAATTCATCACTGAGAGCATTTATCACTGAACACAACAAAGCAACAGAGATACACAGAATACAAATCTGGCTTGCTATTCATGACTTGTTTCTAGACTCTAGGATGATAGGTAACCACTGGAGAAAACGGAAATAATTTTGAGGATAATTTTAAAGCCAATAAGGCAAGATTTTATTGACAGTATATGCCATTTGGAATCAGCTGCTTAACTAGTAATGTGATAATCTTTCTATCATCTTTTTTCCCCCTCTTTTTCATTTGAAATCTACAAAAAGCCTCCATTGTTTTAACTATAACTTGGCAACTCATCTGTACAATAGAGCTGGCCTTTACAATATTATTTCAAAGACAATCCACAATTCTAATAACAAGGGATACACAGTGCAGAAACCACACATATCTTCTAAATTTAATTTCTGAACAACAGAAATTCTCTGAGGGCTGCACTTTAAACAGAGTCTGCTTATTATAAATGAAATGTATACAAGCAACACATTATGTCAGAAATGTAAACTCAGTAATCATACTTATGTATATATCCGTACACTAAAGAAATCTAGTAGTAGAATCATGCATGGGAATAACATCACAGGCATACACATTCCCACTGAAACTGCTGGGTTTGCTGATCTGTAAAACTATTAACATATAAGACTATTTCTGACTCAAACTCTTAATGACTTATGCCTGCAAATTACCTTGCTAAATCTTGAAGACTGATGTTGAGCCTCAATGTTCAATTCAATTGAAATTTAAAATTGACTACACACAGGTTTATATTAAGCTTCAAAAACATTTAAAAACAACAGTTTTAAAACATAATGACATTTTTTTGAAGTTCTTCATGTTCATATCAATCTTAAGAAATTAAGCTAAATTCAATATCAGTCTTGGAAAACAATAGGTGTGTCATCCATGGTTTTCCAACTTTTTTTCCCAAAACAACTCAATGACTACCAGCTAACATTTTAACAATATCTATTATTATTGGGATTTTAAGGCTGTATTTCGATATATCCCCACATAACTAAATACTTTAAAATGACTTTTTTTCATAGTGATTTTTCATTTCCCTTCCTGCATTCAAGTATGGAAGTAAATGAAAACAGACAAGGAATAGTGCCTACTGTCCTCTGAATCATATTTTTTTTCCATACCATGAAAGCAGTGCAAACTGTCCTATTTTTGATGAAAAAAGTAAGAATTCAGAGACTTCTCCCGCTTGACTTTTGGAACATACAAAAGAAATACAAGGCCATTTTGAAGGATTCAGAGCTCACCTTCCAATCTACAATTTTCATGTGCATTGAGGGAAGTAAAAAACCATGTTGCTTACATTGTCACTAATTCTTTTTTATGGTCTTTTAATCACTCAAAAAATCTCATGCTAACATTTTGGGGTTTGGGAAGACATGTCTTGAAGAGAACCGTTTACTGCAATTTCCTATATTTTCAACATTCTCAATATCTTCATTTAAAAAAAAAACGACATAGAAAGTAGATAAAATTTGTTAAAGAACACTTTTACAAAAAATGCTTCTCTATATTTCATTCAGTCGGCTACCAGAAAGTGCTTTGCCAGTTATAAAAAGGAGCAGTATTTACTGACAATATTTAATCATAACAGTACCTCAAAAACAGATTTTTCTTATCAAACATCACCACACTAATTATGGGAACACTTTTCCCTTTTTAATAAATGATAGGGTTCATTACACTGAAGAGTTCAGATCACTTATTAATTTACAAGTGACAGTGTGAGTCATCAAAAATGCTGAGAGCACTCACTCTAGCATATCAAAGAAGCTGTAAAGCTCATACCATTTGTACCATATACCACATGTTGCAAAGGAGTTTGCAAATACTGAATAGATAACACGCATGTGCACTCAATAAATAGGAATTGATTCATGCACTAAATGACTACCTCTGAAAATATTCCCATTCTCTAATGGAGTATTTTTCACTATCAGGATGACTATATCCCTCTAGCTTTGAGTGTCAAATAAGAATACTATATATTTAACAGTGTTATCAGAACTGCTAGACCCACATTCATCAACCAAGTCATTGTTACTGTACACAAATACAGAAGAAAAAAGGACCCCTTCCCAACAAGGTCCTGCTCTGTTTATTTATAATTCAAACAAGTAGGAAAGTGTGGTACATAGCATTAGCATGTCTCTCTGCTGTTGTTTTCACTCTATTACTAAGGTAGAAATAGCTTCTGAAATATTTATAGATATTATTGTGCTTACCTTTACTAACTTCATGTTGAAAGCATTGTGCATAGTTTGCCGGATTAGGCTAATAATCACATATGACAATAGGCTCTTTCTTTAGCCAGATAATTGAAATAACAATAATCTTCCCCAGGACCCAGTCTTGGGGGATTTCCAGCCTGATTTCACGGATTAAAAATAGTTCCTATAACACAAAAAACTTTCCAAGCTTTTGATGATTATCCAAGCCTAACTAAAGCCTCAGAATCTTTTGGATGTTCCAACATCCTGGATCTACAGCACATGTACTATAACTTAATATTACAAAAGGTACTTGAATTGATTGGATTTGCATGGTGTCTTCATGAGGCTCATGAAATAGAAACCGTGGGTCCTCATGTCAATTCAAATGCAGTCAGCAGCTCAGCATTTCTTTAAAGTATGTTTTGTGTTATTTGCAAGGAATTTGTTCTTCTGTGTCCCTGTCGCATCAAAGTGAGAAAATAAAAAGCATTCTGTTCTTTATTGTCTTGTACTAGAATATACTTCATGGTATTAGAAAATACTCTCATGCTCTCTCAAGGGCCATGTAATGGAATAAAGTGCCAGGCACAACCTGAGTTTATTGAGAGATTAGCTTTTGATGGATGGCACCATGAAAAATATAAGCAAAAGCATCAGAAATGGTTTTCAAGAAGGTTAGGATACCAATTTATTTTTATTTTCACTTGAGATTCCATTAAGTGAAAGTAAGGTTTAGGTGAATATAAGACAAAGAGATTAATACCAAAACAAGTGCTGAAGCTTTTAATACAGCATTAGACAGTAGCAGTACTTCACAAGATGTTTTTGGTCCACTAGAAAACCCTCTTTGTGCATGTCATAACTCAGAAAAAAAAAAAAGCTACACTACTGCTCTGAGAGAGAAAAGACACCTGTGTAATTATTTATACTGTGCACATCACCTTAATATCAAGCCATGCCATAACTGGTATAGTTGTTTTATCAAAGGGATTATGAATGCTGTCTTGGCCTAAACTAAGGGTAATATATATTTTATTGTCATGACATAAATCTGAATGGGGGCAAAGAGCAAAGCAAAGATGCAGAATTGTAGTGCTAGTCTTGAACATGTACTACATGTTCAAGAGAGATGGTCAAGAAATACCTCCAAAGCATGCACTGAGTCACAGAATCACTAAATAGTCTGCACTGGAAGGCACCTTAAAGATCATCTTGTCAAAATCCCCTACAATGGACTGAGACATTCTCTAGATCAGATTGCTCAATGCCTCATTCAATCTGACCTTGAGCATATGTGATAATGGAGCATTTACAACTTCTCTGAGCAATGTTTCATCATCTCACCACTCTATTTTTAAAAAATTTCCTCCTTTCATCCAATCTAAATCTACCCTCTTTCAGTCTAAAACTGTTGTCCCTTGCCACTACAGGACAAGACACCCTCTTTATATACTGTAAGTTCTCCCTGGAACCTTCTGTTCTTCAGGCTAAACAGCCCCAGCTTTCACAGCCTTTCTTCACAGGAGAAGTGTTCCAGCTGTCAGATAATTTTTGTGGCCCTCTTTTGGATCTGCTCTAACAATACTTATATTGGGCACATGGAAACTGGACACAGTCCTTCAGGTGGCATCTCACATGAGCAGAGTGGACAGAATCACCTCTCTCGACCTGATGGCCAAACTTCTTTTGATGCAGAGCGTGATTGACTTTCTGGGTTACAAGTGCACATTGTCAGCCCATATTCAATTTTGTAACTACCAGTATCCCCAAGTCCTTCTATACAGGGCTGCCCTAAATCCATTCTTCTCCCAGGCTAAATTGATGCTGGGGATTGCCATGACCCAAGAGCAGAACCTTGCACTTGGGCTTTTTGAACCTCCTGTGGTTTACATAGGCTCACTCCTCAAGCCTATCAAGGTCCCTCTGGATGGCATTTCTTCTCTCCAGCAAATCAAAAGATGAAAAATGGTTTTTCATTCCTCAGAGATGAAAGATAGTTTTGTTTGAGTTCTAACCTTAAAATCAATCAGCAATACTTCTATTATATATACTTAATTGCAGCTGGGCAAACTGCATTTAAATTTACTCTCCAACAAAATAGATTTGTATAGTGGAAGGAGGTGGCACTCATAAGGTTATTTTGAAAGCATAAATTTATTTTATACTAATCCATATACATAATCCGTAAGCTGATCCTTTTCTTTATTGTTGCTGTTCTTTGTTAAATGCAAAGTATATCACATTTCAACTGTACATACTGAAGGTATAAGGAAAATATAACACATATGCACCTCTTTCCTAGAGCTAGTTTCAAGCAGGTAGATATTCCCAAAAAGATCACAAAGTTAAGAGAATCTTAAGAAATAGGGGGTTTTATATTTACCATCTTCTTAAAAAAACCAAACTGAAATGCAATTTTTTACATGCAATGTAGTAGGAAAGTTGACATTTAGCAAAGAAAAGTCCTTTCATTTGGTTTCAAGTTTTACTTCCTTTCAAATACAGAGACATTCTTAATCAAGCCAATCAAATAATATTTCAGGATTTTTTCCCATGTATAGATTGAAAACCATTCTGGATTCACATTTATCAGCAAGAAAATTAAAATTTTCAGTGAAATTACAATTTTAGTAAATAAGAGGCATGTCATTTCACCATGCTTTCTCTCATGAGAAAATTTCCATCAAACCGCCATTTTCACAACAGTTCAAGAAATACTTCTCAGGAGGAAAGACACTTAGAAAACATTAAGTATGACCGTGTGATGCAAAAGCTTTTGAGAAATGCAATGCTGTACAAACTGTATCAATACACAGTTCAAAATGAAAACACAAATAGCAAATAAACAAGTAGCTTGATGAACATAAGAGGGTTCATTGTCACAATTTTTGCAAAACAAACCTGTTTCTGCAGTCCAAAAATAGCTGCAATTCAGCAAAGAAATACAGATTTTCAAGAAACATCCAACAACCATAACTGATCCAGTAACACTGTGGGTAAAAAAGAGAGACTGTCCCAAACTTATTCCTTTGATAGCATCTACAAAGCAGAAATACACAAGGATTCCATCAAAGAAAGTTGGATTTTATCTTTTTTTCTAGATAAGTTCTTTCTATTTAGAAATTAACAAATACTTCCCTATTAGCATTTAGCTATATGCAATTGCAAGTTATTAAGATTTCTCCAGCAAGTCCCTTCAGATGGGTTATTTCTTTCCAGAACAACTCAATTTCAATCACAAACCGAACACACTATTTCCACCCCACTGGATATTTTTAAAGAGCTTCCCTTTTTATCATCATCAAACCTACAGACTTCGGCATCCTGATGGAATTAAACCCAAAGTCTGAAATAGTGCTTTAAGCAGCCATTACAAGGTACTGAAAAATGGAAACAGTGAAGGATTAAGCCCATTTTACTCCATCTTCAGGGCCTGAAGAAAAGGCATCTCTGCAGCTCTGTGCAAGTACCAGGCATTTTTCACTGAAGAGCACAAGGCTCAGCACTGTCCATCAGGGCACACAGTGCCCAGTCTGTGCAATGCTCATTGTCCCTCCGACACACCACAGCCACCCGTGGCACCCCTACTTTCAGGGCCGTGGCCATGTGGGCCTAGACAAGCTGACAACAGGGAGGAGGACCAAGGCAGAATGCCTGGGATGAAGGGGAGTCAGTCATTTACCCTGGCAGCTATGGGGATAGAGATCCTGGTGGCCAAGGCATCCCGCTCCCTGCGAGGGCTGTTTGGCAGCTCTGGCCTCCCGCTGCCCTCCGGGCATGTGGTGCAGGCTGAGAGGCGTTGGGAGTTGGAGCAGAGGGGAGGATTTTCCATCAGGCTACAGGGATCCAGGCACACATATACATTACTGTAAATAAGGGAGGTGGGGAGCAACCCCAGTGCCACCCAGCTGTCTATTTCAGAATGTTCAGCAGGTTTTTTGTAGGGTTTGGTGTGGCTTTTCTTTTCACATTAACTGACAAAATCTGGCAACAATGCACTGTGTAAAAAAGTGACATTTTGACTCTAAGGAAGGAATTATTTGCAATTTGTTTTGAGCAGAAGCTTAGCTCGTGTCAGATGTGAACCTCCAGACAATCATTAGTTTAAACTGCCTGCTATGTGTTTAAAAATTTCAGTCAATTTAGAGCTAATCTGAATTGCAAATGGGATGGTAATAAGCCATTAGGGAATAACATATCTCTCTCTCACACTTGCAACCCTCTACTTTAAGAGGCTTCGAATGCACTCAAATATGAAAATGCCACTTTAGTCATGCGCATTGACAACAAACATGGAAGTAGTGTCCAGCCTTGTAGAGCAGCATTCGGGAGGAGAACACCAAGAGTGGCCACAGGAGCGAAGGAACAGGTGCAGCCCATACAGTGCACAAGAGCCAGCAGTTTTCCAGAGAAAAGACAGTGTGGCTTGCTGAGGGCACAGTAAAACACAGGCCTGGCATATGACTAGCACTTGGTGATTTGGATTTCTAAGGCTCTGAGGCATTTCTCATGCTGCATGAAGCCAATTTTTGTGAATGAGCATAGGCCTTGCATCACCTAAGATTTTCTAAACAAAGTTACCTATATTTCCTCAAAATTGGCTGCCTAACAACCTCCTGTGTTTAATGAGTGAAAAGATATATTTTTCTAATTCTTGAGCTTTCAGCTCTTAATCCATTGATTAAGAAATCTGCACATCTAAAACAGAGTAAATACCATACATGACAGCATTTAATAAAAAAACCTTAAGTAATTAAATAAATTAATATACTATCCAAATTGTCTTTTCCTACTGAAGAACATTTAAAATCACCTACTGATATTTTATAGTAGGTGAAAAGATTTTCTTTCACAGCCACATAGCCACTCTTGTGTGCCTGTCACTTTTTTTTTTAACACTGCCTCACAAAATCATACATGAAACTCATCTCTTTCATGGTTTCTTGAGTCTGCAGCTGAGGCTGATTCCATGTTCCACCATATCAGCTGATAAGCAAGCTACTCTCTACATTCAAGCAGATTCCCATGCAGCGATAATGAAGGGAGAAATGCAGATCTGATCTGCATCTGTAAAAGTCGAATGCTGGTATTTTAGTATCAACCAGACCAGTAGATATTCCCACACCACTGGATACTCTTGCAACCCTAGAGGTGAACAGTTTCCTAATGGAATTCTGGGACTCTATTTGCCTCCTGAAGCTACATGTCTAAATACAGATCCTGGAGATTTTGTTTCTAGAGAACCTCTTTGTTGAGAGGAGACTAACCAGAGCCATGCATGGCAGACCACAGAGACTCTGCAGGGTCTCACCTCACGGGAGGTCCAGCTGACACAAACACCGTGGTGTTAGCACACTTGCCAAACTGGATTTCTGCAGACCGTGCCTTCGTTCTGAGGAGAGCATTAAAGTGGATACTCCATTGATTCCTTTACAGCGCATCCACTCAATCCCCTCTGCTTTTCAGAGATAACACCTTAAAATTGATGGCTGCAGGTGAATGTGGATATTACACCATATCACAGCTTCCCTACAAGATTCATGTCAGCTCTACCCAGCTTGCGATATGCTGGAAAGGGAATTGCTTGCACAGTACCTTTATGGAACTGTCATGCAGTGGAAAGGAAATGGCCATGGTCAAATAAGCCATGTTAGATTGCTGAGCCAGAGGCTTTACGTAAGTTGGAGAAATTTAAGCAAGGAAAATGAAAGTCAGGTTAAACTCTGGGTGCAGATGAAGAGTACAGAAGCTTGATTAACCAGCTTCCCATATAGGACTGAAAAAAGCCTCTCTGTCTGAGCTTCTCTGACTCAAACTGTACCTGCTAGAACACATTTAAACCAACCATAACATGGTCTAATTCTATTGACAGAGTCTTCCAAAACTTGATTTGCATCTATATTTATACATGTACAGGTAAACACGTGTATAACTTATTGAAAAGAATTATATTCCATGAATATTATAAACCAAATGACAAACAAAATTAATATTCATGATTTCATGTTAGAAGTCTGGAGCAATATGAAGAAGATTCTGACAGGGGAAATCTGAGGTTTTGGGTTGTATCACTTCTTCAAGGACAGGTACACCTAAAAATACTTGAGACTGCAAACTTTGAAGACAATTCTGCACCAGAAAAGACTTCCAAATTCTCTATTTCCTGGGAACACAGCAGACTATTCATGTCCCTGAAAGCCACATGAAGTAAATTAATCCTTTCCAATTATCTTTGCAAGCTATATTTGGGATAACAATTCCCTACTTTCATATGTACACATGTGAAGCTTCCACTTATTTTAGTGAGATAAACGACGTTTCCAATTTGGATCTTTGGAAAGGTCTGACATTCAGTATTTATTATTACAGCAAAGATTAAGAACAGTCCTACTGAACTCTAATATTTAAAGACTTAATCCTTTCAGAAGTGATATTATGGCAGAGGACAATTAATATATTCCCAGAAGTATATCTTTCAAGCAAAAAATTTCCTGTGATAAATACAGAATTAAGGATGGCATTATATGTTAATTCAGATGGAAATGGAGTAGTTAAATGCTTCCAAATCTAAACTCCAGCTTATTACAATTTTCCCAGCATTTGCAATGTAATAAAAAAATTTTTTTAATCTAGTTTTTCTGTTATATTTGGTTTAAGCAAGACAGCACACAGAATAAAATAGTTAGAATCTAGCAAAATAGTGTAAGTTTAAAATAATATAAAATCCTTTACTTTAGTGACTTTTAGCAGTTCTGTATTTTAATGTCCTTAGATGAGGTATTCAATAGTCATTCCATCAATTACTCTGTCAAAGTGTGTACATGCCAAAGTTCATGCTCTGAAATTATTTTAGTGTCCTCACACAAATTGTTTAATTGTCATAAATGGGTTCAAGTATGGACAAGTTACACCTTGAACATACACCTGCATAATCTGGCAGTTCAAAGATATATATCACATAAAGAAACTGTTGAGATTTAGGTATCTGCCTCATTTACATTTGAAAACTGTGTTCCTCTATTGAGGGTTCTTATGCTTATTTGACATGTGACACAGGCCAAAGATCTGCAGTTTTATTTACTGAAAGTAAACCAACACAAACAGTGAAAAGGAAAGACATGAGCAACTAGGGAGATGTGATTTCTTGGACTTTTAAGCATGTGTGTGTGTCATAATTGTATGCTTTTTGTGTCAGATATTTGGCTATCTAAATATTACTTTTCACATGACATAGTCCTGAGAGTATGTAGTATAAATTAACCTGTATCAGTTATTAAAAAACAGTCATGTGAATGGAATCTGAAAGACAAACAATCATCTCTCAGCTGCAACTGAGCATAATCTAAGCACAGAGTAGTATTTTGGTTTGGTTAAAAGAAGAATGTTACAGGAATCAAAGGCTCAGACCTGGATTCCTTCCTTATGTGAATACTCCTGTTGACCTCAGTGGGATGGCTAACGTAATATGCCATAAACAATCAACACCATATTCCCAAAGAATGCCCATATAAGGGCATGATATTCATGTGTACAAAAAATACAGAGGAGACCATTATTGGCAGTGACAGTGACCTGACTTACTTCAAAACAGAAGGCAGGAAAGTTTTGTTCTTTACATCCCAAATTGCCTTGTACCACCTCACTGTGTCACAGGTTTCAGCAGCAGAGACCACACCACAGTCTGCTAAGTAAAAATTGGTGTAAAATAGAGCAGATGACTCATGGGAAGAAAGCACTTTGCCAGTGCAGAACAAAGTGGGGATCAGAATTCTTCCCTCAGAATAGTTAATATTCTGTCTCTCAGTGTACTCTACAGATAACCCAAATATTGTGTAGCTCCTCTGAAGGTTCACAGCAAAGTTACAAAGAAATCTGATGTCTATGGATCCTAGGACTGGATGCATTACCTGTATGAGTTTCTGCACTGGGATTGTTCTCCATCTTTATACTCACCAGACATTAGCATTGGACTCAACTTGTGCCACTCCATTGGACTGGTGGCAACAATATTAACTTGCCACAGAAGAGCAGTCTATAAAGGAGTTACGGATCCATAGTGCAAAGATAACCATTCTCTCATGTAAAAACAAGCAAAGACAAAAGCAAGTTTAGGTGATATGAAAATCAAACTTTCAAAAACACAGTCATTTTGACTTGGTCACTGCAGATTTCTTTTATACTGAAATATATTTCAATCAAGAAATTCCAGGATCAAATTGTGAAAATCCAGTTCTTGACTCTAAATCTGTCTGTACAGTTGCTAATAGATATTGAAGAGGTTTCTTACGCAGTAGTTCAAATGGCAAACACACCTCTTCTGGAAATGCATTCATGTGAAAATACTGATATGCACTCATTTCATTAGAAGGGTTTAGTGGCCTTTTCCAAACAGAGGACACATAAAGAAAAGCACCATACCCTGAGATTAATTTCTAGTTCTTCCAGAGAGCAGCAGTTCTCACCACAGTAGACTCAGAGGGAAAATGGAGAAATTTTGGAGGCAAAGTTCCATCTCTTACAGTGTTACTAATTTTGGAGTACCCAGCTGCAGTCCATCTAAGCTGCTTCATGGTCCTGTTGCTGAATCCATGTTACACCTGTTGCAGTATATAGAATCTGCTCCCATAAAGTTGGAGATGAATGTGATACTGCCTGCAAGATGTTATCTATAAAAACAGATTTGCACAAATGGAAGAAATCAAGGCAGCTGCTTCCTACAACCACTATTCAAATGCAGGAAGGGGGAAATCTGCATAAGGAGCACCTCCTCTGTACATATCTACAGAATTCAGTCCTGGCCTTCACTTCCCATCTTCCAAATATGAGTTTTATTCAAAGAATGAGACATGACAGAATGCATGTGGATATGAGACAACATGTGCCTGGAGGTTAGTGACAGAGGGAGGTGAAGGTAACAACCCCACGTGAAAGTGAAGACAATGATGTACAGTGTAGTTCATCTCATGCAGACACAAGATGAGAAGTCCTGTTTCTATGAACACAAAAAATCCTGGACAACCTCACCATCCCCTCACAGTCCTTTCCCTGATGAATCTGTATAGAATGTTCTATCCTCATTGATACAAAATAGAACATATAGCAAGAAATGGACAAAAAGAAGTGCAAAAAATCCGCTTTTAAACCTTAGCAGATAACGCTATGGTAATGCACAGAAAAGAATGACTATGATACTGAATCACAATGTTATCAAATGACTTTTCAGAGACAGAATGTAGTGTGAAGCAGTAACCTCATGCTGGATGTCATTGTGGGCATTGCTGTCCTCTTTGCTTCATTCACTTTGATGCACTGGTATGTGGGTGGGACTTGCTGATGTTTATTTTTTACTATTATTTTTTATTCAGCTGACATTTATTTTCATTCTAGTTCATTAATGCACAGTATTAAACTGTCTTATTATTGCTCACTTGTTCAAACCTCCAAACTCTCAGTTATATACAGTTTTTCCCTCAAAGTTTTGACATGATTTAAGAAAGATGGGATTGGACATACAAACAAGAGTTTATGTAAGACCAGGTCTCATTCCTTAAATATATACATATATATAAGGAGGTATAAATATATATTTTCTTAAATAGCTAATATATTTTCATATTAAAAATATAAGAAGGTGTGTATGTATTCCACAATGAAATATCAAATTATGTGTCTGGGTTCTTACACTCTGCCAAGAAATAGATATATCAGTCCTAACATGTCAGTATTTAGAGTAAAACCCCTTTTTTTATACTTCCATTATACTGTTGTTTAAAAATTTTTAATCAAAATGAAACAAAACAATCACTATTAATATTCTACAGAGCTACTTTGCAGTTGTTCTTTCTGCTTCAGACTGACTTAGTAAAATTTATCTGTTTCATTGTCAAGGAATTTTTATATATGAAAGGGACTTTTGATTCAGACTAACACCTCTCTACCATTCCTTTCCCTCCCTTTCTAAAACTGCAACCTGCAAGAAACAAATGTAAATGCTCCCATCGTTTAAGAGAAGAACTGCTTTGTTTCTAATACTGAAAGTTGGTGGGAGCTGGGAGTGGTAGAATTTGGGTTCTTTGCTTGTGGGTTTGGGTTTCTTGAAAATATTTTAGCAAAATACAAACTTTTGCAAATGGTGAAAATCCATGTCCCTACATCTTTAGGGTCCTACAGCATACCACAGTGATTAGAAATCAGCCATTGTGAAGCTAGGTTGTGTCTGACAAATAAAATATATCTAGGAAATGGGGAAATACTGCTTGGAATATCAAGGACTATTTCCAAGAGAGTAGCTCTGAGGACAAGACATCCACTGGAGAGGCAATGCATTTGTCCATCCAGCTATGTTCCTTATATGACTTTAGAAAATATTATTCCCAGACAGTAAGGTTCATTTCATCTTTAATAGACTCATTAGAACAGGATAAGAATTCATCCACAGAGCAGTAGTAAGAAGGATGACACATCATCACAATTTAAGGAGGTAGAGGGTGCAATTACAAACCAGTCAGTTATCTCACTGCCTGGAGCAGACGGAGAAGACTGGTGTGAGAAGTACTGAAAAGGATGGGCTTCAGCAAGACAGTGGGCAAGCAGAAAGCCAACAGTAGACTGGATCCTTCCTGTTCAAAAAAATGGAGAAAGATCACTAATTCAGTGGTGGTTGTGGATCATGTATTACCAAATGAAAAGATTGTGGGAACAGATAACGTTTGTGTAAGTGTTCTAAGGTTTACCTTTCAACACAGATGTCCACTGTGCTGGCATATAAGCCTAACATATTCTGTCAGGTGATTTATGCAATGCAGAATATAGAAGCATAACTGTCTGTCTTCTGGTACCAAGTCCATTAACATTAGAATTAGATATGCCATCCATATCCAGTATGCATTATTTTACTCATCATTACATATTTATTCCTTTATCAGATTTTTGTTAAAATGATCTTTGCTGAAGACAAAAGACCTGAATAATTTGATATGCAATAAATGTGTCCTTGTAGCCTTATTTCCTTAAACAGAGAAAATAATGTGGTTAGATTAGCTCAAATGACAATTCACTGTCTTATATTAGGTTCACTAGGTTACAGAGAAAAACATTCATGCACTCTCAAATGAAAGGGTTCAAAAAAATGACAGAAGGCATAGTTAATTAGTTGACTGGATTGTTCAATCCTTGCATAAAGGCGTGAGCTCTGCTTTAGTGAAGAAGCAAGCACTGACAGAAGTTAATGCCTCAGAGATTCTGCTTTAACCATTTTAGACTCTTGTCAAAATTATAATTGCATTCATATGAGACTTCGTATATTTGGTTTTGCAGGGGTTTGATCTCATTTTACCTTGTAGGACTCTTTTAGCTAGAAAAGAGAACTGAATAAATAGAAAAAACACAAGTGGATGACATGCATCAGGAGCACTTGTGTAGGTGTTATACAAAACACCTTGCAAAAATGCTACTTGTCTGAAAAGCACTTATAGTAATAGAGTGGGATAAAAAATGACAAACAGAAAAAGACAGACAGATGGAAGAACAAAGAAGCAGTGACACAGTTGGTCAGTATGATAGGCACCATTCTCAGCATATCCCCAGCCTGACAGCTGTCAAAATTTTATTAAACTTCACAGCAAAAGAGTTTTAAAGAAGCATCTCTTACAAAAAAAAAAAAAAGTGAGGTAAGCTAAAAATCTTAAATCTGTGATACATTTAACTTTATTGCTCCAAAATCCTTTCTTTCTAAAGGAATAAAAATAAAGAAAGTTACTTGGTTTTCTGTTGTCTGTATTCCTAGATCCATACCTCAGAACAAAACACTCCTCATTTATTGGTAGACTGTATTGTCTTAATGCAATTGAGGAAATTCTTATTTTCACTTCAAATTCCCTAACCCTCCAAAAAATTGACATGGCATCCCTATAAGAAGAAAGCTCTTTTTGCTCTGAACACGTTTGCTATCTCCAGGCACACCAGCCATTTGCAGGGTGTCAGCTGTGAAGGAAATATGAATATGTTCACATGATCAACAGCTGCACTGTGAAAATGCCTATGGGGATGGGGAAATATTCTAGACCCCTACCCATCAGCTCTACATGTTGTGAAGTGATTAAAAGAATAAGCCTAAGAGTTACCAGGAAACCAGGAATTTTTGAGGGCAGAAAAAAGACAGAAACTGATTTTCCATGACATTCAGAATGGATGAAATTCATCCTTCTTCTGGACTCTTGTACAAGAAGCATGCCTAAGAGCACTCTTGTTTCAAAATAATTCTAAGCAGCTAAAATCAATCTTAAACATTTCAACAGTGGAATTATGAATCATAACATTGTCTGAAAACCTATCAGTAATTCCTCAAGCCATATGCAAAACCATATACAGTTTTTCTAAAGCTTGTGAACACTTAAGAGCTATTCCTTCATGTACTTGTCCTGTCACTACATGCTCTTGTAAAAAGAGTAACCATTTTAGGTACTGGGAAGCTGCTATAAGATCTCCCTGGACCCTTCTCTTATCCAGGCTGAAGAACCCTAACTTTCTCAGCCTGTCTTCTAGGAGAGGTGCTCCAGACCTCCGATTTTCCTTTTGGCTCTCCTCTGGACTCACTCTAACAGGTTCTTTGGGGGCCAAAGTGATGAACAAAGCACTCTGGCTAGGGTCCACAAGAGCAGAGTACTGTGGGAGGATCACCTCCCTTGATCTGCTGGCCACACTGCTTTTGGTGCAGCCCAGGACAGCCTTGGCTTTCTGAGCTGGAAGCTCAGGTCATCTTGAGCTTCTCTTCAACCAACACCCCTAGGTCATTCTCTTCAGGGGTGCTCTCAATCCATTCTCCACCCAGCCTGTACTTGTACTTGGGATTTCTCTGACCCAAGGACCTTGCAAACACTTTGAGAGCTATTCCTTGGCCTTGTTGAACTTCGTAAGGTTTGCAAAGACCACCTGCCAAGGTCCCTCTGGATGGCATCCCTTCCCCACAGAATGTCAACAGTTTAGTGTCATCAGCACACTTGCAGAGGGTGCACTCAATCCCACCATCCATATTGTTGACAAAGACGTTACACAGGAGCAGGAATACCTTGGGAGGTCTGCTATTGATCTAAATCAGTAATGGAATTCCATATAGAATAATGGAAAAAACTGGGGGAAGGAGACAGGAAATAAACTAAGAGAAGCATTCATACTGCAAGTTACTCTTGTCTCACTAGAATTCAGCATGTTAGATTTATGTTTGCTTCCTCTCACTGGTCTACCTCATTTCTATTGTTCTGTTTCTGCTATTACCCAGCAGGCTCTTGCAAAAGGGTGCAATTTGCACTTGCTTTTATGGAATATTTTATTAGTGACAGCTCTATTATTTCAAGTAATCCAGGTTGAAGTTCTCCAAATGACTTCTAAGTCAAAAAACTGAAATCTTTATACAGCCTTTGGTGAGTATAGATACATTTGGTGTTAAAGAGTGTCACTCCCCTTTGCACACCCACGCTACACAAGAACAGAATTTGTAGATGTTAATCCAAGAATCCATAGGAGGAAAACTGGCTCACCACATTTAATGATACTTCTCACTTACACAAGAGTGGCAGCTTGATGTGTTGCAAGTCACTGTGCTACAAGCACGTGGGTGGTGAAGTCATTTTCCATGTCTCACAGGTAAGACACTGCCATCATAAGCTGGAGACAGTCGAACATACTATACTAACACCACTAACACCCATGTTCAAAACTTCCCCTGACATTTAAGGGCTTCCTGTATGGAGGCTAATTTCAGTGATTTTCCTACACTGTTACTCTCGTGTATATCCTTTATATATCAGTTGTCTAATGTGCAGTTTACTAAGCTGTCTTCCACCTATCCTCTACCTGGATCCAAAGTCAGTCCTGTACATTGAGCTTCAACAACTGCAATAAAACCATTCTCAGTTCAGTCATTCTGCAATATTAACCTGTCAGCCCTTCAGATAATGTCCATGAGTGGTCATCCTGAATGCATACATACTTTAATATCTGTGCAAACATATAATAATTAATGTTTAGACAAATTCATACTAGATTTGTTATTTAAAAGTATTCCAGTAAAACAAGTGTTCGTCATTTTCCTTTTGCTTTCTACTGGTAAGACATTCCATTATCAACAGAACACATTAAAAATAAGAATTTTCCAGGTTGCAGTCCTTGAATTTTTTGATGATCAATCCTTTATTTCCTATTTTTGAGACACTGACCTGCACATATTCATCTAAGCACATATTAAAGGCAAAAAAACCACCCAAGTTCCTCTTGGTATTGTCTAAGCTGCAGAAACAACTTCCCATTCCAGAACTAATCATTAGACTTGAAAAAGTCATCTACATAAGAAAAACATCTCAGACTATCACAAAAAAATCCTCCATTTCAGTCTACCTTGAGAAAAATTGGAAATCACTATGAAAATATTTATCACAGACAACCACTATGCAAACCACAAACGTCAGAGAATGCATCCTGCTTCTCACATGAACCCAGAACTGTTCTTTTCATTGCATCTAGTGTCATGTTTATCTATGCCCTCAACTTTACATACAAGGTAGACATTAAAAAGAAGATATTACCTCTGACATAAAAAACTTCCAGTCTAAACTGGACACTGGCAACACAGTGCAGACAAGTGTGGGCCTTGAGGGGAGAAGGAAAGCTTTACANGGACTCACTCTAACAGGTTCTTTGGGGGCCAAAGTGATGAACAAAGCACTCTGGCTAGGGTCCACAAGAGCAGAGTACTGTGGGAGGATCACCTCCCTTGATCTGCTGGCCACACTGCTTTTGGTGCAGCCCAGGACAGCCTTGGCTTTCTGAGCTGGAAGCTCAGGTCATCTTGAGCTTCTCTTCAACCAACACCCCTAGGTCATTCTCTTCAGGGGTGCTCTCAATCCATTCTCCACCCAGCCTGTACTTGTACTTGGGATTTCTCTGACCCAAGGACCTTGCAAACACTTTGAGAGCTATTCCTTGGCCTTGTTGAACTTCGTAAGGTTTGCAAAGACCACCTGCCAAGGTCCCTCTGGATGGCATCCCTTCCCCACAGAATGTCAACAGTTTAGTGTCATCAGCACACTTGCAGAGGGTGCACTCAATCCCACCATCCATATTGTTGACAAAGACGTTACACAGGAGCAGGAATACCTTGGGAGGTCTGCTATTGATCTAAATCAGTAATGGAATTCCATATAGAATAATGGAAAAAACTGGGGGAAGGAGACAGGAAATAAACTAAGAGAAGCATTCATACTGCAAGTTACTCTTGTCTCACTAGAATTCAGCATGTTAGATTTATGTTTGCTTCCTCTCACTGGTCTACCTCATTTCTATTGTTCTGTTTCTGCTATTACCCAGCAGGCTCTTGCAAAAGGGTGCAATTTGCACTTGCTTTTATGGAATATTTTATTAGTGACAGCTCTATTATTTCAAGTAATCCAGGTTGAAGTTCTCCAAATGACTTCTAAGTCAAAAAACTGAAATCTTTATACAGCCTTTGGTGAGTATAGATACATTTGGTGTTAAAGAGTGTCACTCCCCTTTGCACACCCACGCTACACAAGAACAGAATTTGTAGATGTTAATCCAAGAATCCATAGGAGGAAAACTGGCTCACCACATTTAATGATACTTCTCACTTACACAAGAGTGGCAGCTTGGTGTGTTGCAAGTCACTGTGCTACAAGCACGTGGGTGGTGAAGTCATTTTCCATGTCTCACAGGTAAGACACTGCCATCATAAGCTGGAGACAGTCGAACATACTATACTAACACCACTAACACCCATGTTCAAAACTTCCCCTGACATTTAAGGGCTTCCTGTATGGAGGCTAATTTCAGTGATTTTCCTACACTGTTACTCTCGTGTATATCCTTTATATATCAGTTGTCTAATGTGCAGTTTACTAAGCTGTCTTCCACCTATCCTCTACCTGGATCCAAAGTCAGTCCTGTACATTGAGCTTCAACAACTGCAATAAAACCATTCTCAGTTCAGTCATTCTGCAATATTAACCTGTCAGCCCTTCAGATAATGTCCATGAGTGGTCATCCTGAATGCATACATACTTTAATATCTGTGCAAACATATAATAATTAATGTTTAGACAAATTCATACTAGATTTGTTATTTAAAAGTATTCCAGTAAAACAAGTGTTCGTCATTTTCCTTTTGCTTTCTACTGGTAAGACATTCCATTATCAACAGAACACATTAAAAATAAGAATTTTCCAGGTTGCAGTCCTTGAATTTTTTGATGATCAATCCTTTATTTCCTATTTTTGAGACACTGACCTGCACATATTCATCTAAGCACATATTAAAGGCAAAAAAACCACCCAAGTTCCTCTTGGTATTGTCTAAGCTGCAGAAACAACTTCCCATTCCAGAACTAATCATTAGACTTGAAAAAGTCATCTACATAAGAAAAACATCTCAGACTATCACAAAAAAATCCTCCATTTCAGTCTACCTTGAGAAAAATTGGAAATCACTATGAAAATATTTATCACAGACAACCACTATGCAAACCACAAACGTCAGAGAATGCATCCTGCTTCTCACATGAACCCAGAACTGTTCTTTTCATTGCATCTAGTGTCATGTTTATCTATGCCCTCAACTTTACATACAAGGTAGACATTAAAAAGAAGATATTACCTCTGACATAAA
Source organism: Orthonyx spaldingii (assembly GCA_013397795.1). NCBI lineage: Eukaryota > Metazoa > Chordata > Aves > Passeriformes > Orthonychidae > Orthonyx > Orthonyx spaldingii. Next base: position 462,140 of record VZTJ01000403.1, read on the forward strand.
AAACTTCCAGTCTAAACTGGACACTGGCAACACAGTGCAGACAAGTGTGGGCCTTGAGGGGAGAAGGAAAGCTTTACACAGGAGCTGAAGCATTTGTCTGCTCTAAACAACTGTCTGGTCCTTTATCATGTTTCTTAAAGTGGCAAGTGGGAGATGATCAGGAAAAGGCCATTAGAGACTAGCAGCTCTCTTATTCTCAGGTCCTCTGTAGGTAAAAGGTGTTGAAAATTCTTGAGTGAATCGTGAATGCAACCGTCACATTGAACATTACTGTGGGCCTGTCCTGTACAAACCTGGATATTTGTTCAAATCTTAAACATTGGTTTTCCAAAATTGCCAGCTGCAGCGAATTCCACAACTTGTTCTGTGTCAATGATTTCTTTTTGTTTTCTTTAGACCCTTTCTTAGCTGGAAAAATCAGAAAATATCTGCTTAAAAGGGCTTTAATTTGTGTTTATAACAATTAGAAAGTCTGAAGAAAAAAAAAAAGGAGGAACTGTCTACCTGATAGCAATCAGGAATGGGGAATGAGGTGCAAAACCAGCAAAAATTATTCCAGAGGACAGCTAGAAAGGAATTTGGCTCAATGTCACAAATAACACAAACTCCTCTTTAGGTTTCTACTAATATGAGTGACATCTTTGCTAAAAACAGCAACTTACTTTCACTGAGATATGTGTAAGAGCATATTTCATTCATTTCACTGAAAGGAAATAAGATCACCTCATTTCTCTTAAATCTAGTAACATTGGAAAAGCTTGGTTTTATCTACAGAAGTTAAGGTGCCTGTAGACTTCTGAAAGAATTGCTTAGGTGCATTTCTGCCAACAGGCACTTTTTTTACAACATCAGCAGCTTCATCATGAAGTCAGTCTGCCTCACAAACTTTGATCAGAGTAATCTTCACCTATTCTCCCAAAGAAAAAGAAATTTGACTGAAGAAACACCCTTTAATTTCAAATCAAAGTACTAAATTGAATCAAAGCTCTTCTCAAAACTGTTCACAGAGCTTACTTACTTTTAGAAAAGGGTATTACTGTGTACAAAAGCGAAGGTGATATAAAGTACAGAAAGGGTTTAGGGTGGGTGGGTGTTGTTGCTGAGCAAATAATGATTCCATGTCAGTCTAATCAATGTTAATTGTTCTATGTATGGAGATGTGTAAAGAGAAATGCATTTATGTAGGTCTGGAGAGAATACTGAATGTAAAATTTTATACTGGAAGTAGAGAGTGATAAGTTCAGAAATAAAATTTAATGCCTCTTATATGTCAAGGCAGATTAATTTCAAGTAGAAAAAAAAGTGCACAATTTTATGAGATCTGCTGGAAACACCAATTGCCCCCTCCTGCCCCCCTTTATATTTCCTCCCATCTCTGATTTTTTTTAACAAACTCTCCATAAAAAGGAAAGATGAAGGATGGAGTGCACTTGGAATTCAACCTTAAAATCAAATAATTAACCCTGACATCTTCAGCACTTAAAAATTATTCATTACACTTTTTAACTGATGTTTTAGTTATTTTCATTGTTTCAATGCAGTAGCTTTTAATCAGATTTACATAATTAAATGTTCTCTTTCTGACACAGGCTGAGTATCTATCACAGCCTCATTTAAGCCACATAGCATGGGTTATATTAATCAGGAATAGTTTCCACACAACTAGGAACCAAATTTCAAAATTCCCTCTGCTGTTTATATTGTGTAACTAGGAAAATGTATTATTCTGAATATTCATTTAAATACTTTTTCAGGGCTGTAAACATTTTCCATAGTTCTCTCCTTCATATTTCCTTCTGGATCCTTCACTTGCGCTTGTGAACATTATGCACACAAGTGGTTTTTTTTTCTTCTCCCTTGCAATACATTTTGCTCTGGATTTTATTGCCTCACTGACACGCAAATGGATGAAGCTCTTCTACCCCTACATGTGACATCAAATCTGAATTCTCTGGTGATCAATGAAGTGTTGATTTGTCTTACCTGTGTTGATGAGTATTTGTGGCAATGCAGTGCCTCACTAAACACGGAAGAGCTCTCTCTAACAGCCAGATTTGTTCCAGTCTAAAGTCCTAAACCAACTTCTAGGAAATGCAGAAAAAGACAAAGATGCATACACATACATGCACATCCACATGTATACAAGCCTTTTCAATTAGATTATTAGAGGAATCTGTGTTACTTCCAAGTGGAATGTTTCGGTTCTGGATTTCAGGAAATCTAATTTCCCTTTGCATTTAAACCCTCTCTTTTTCTGAGCATAAATGATTGAGAACATTCTTTTTAACTTATAAAATTTTGTTATGTAATATCTTATGACTAACTGGCCCTGGTGTTTCTGGAAAAAAGCTTACACAGTTCTGCCTAATTAATATGTATGTCCTGACAGACATTTTTTGGAGTGTATGGGAAATGAGTAGTGGTCCATGCAAATATAGGATTGAAGAATCATTAACAGCTATTAATGAAGTACTAGAAATAGCAATCAAAGAGAATGAGAATTATTATCTGTATTGGTTTGGGTTACAGAGGAAAGCAAGATCTCCCATTAACTCACTTTAGAAGGTTAAAAACAAAAAATAAAACTTTTCTTTTTGCCCTGTATCTGACATGAAAATAGACTTACTGCTGCAAATGCAAGCCTTCTACAGACACGTAGGAAGCATTAAACAACCTCAAGAGGAAGTAGTGGGAGTTTTTAATGGCTTTTTTTTTTAATAATCCTGGTTTTACTTTTCTGATACTCTCAAGCCTTACTGAAACATTACTATGATAAAAAGGAGGGCTGTTGAAGCAGGACATGTGCTTTTGACATGTTTGGAGGTGGTATCTGTTTCTGCATTTGGAGTCACTGCTCTCACTGTACCAGTTTTTACTACCCAACTTACAGAGTGTTCCAGCAAGGAAATGGGTGGATGGAGGTAAGGACAACAGAAGGTGGCCTTTATAAAGCAGCATGTATGCTAAGATCCTCTGAGGAGAATTAGATATTAAAACGAGAAAATGAAAATACCCTCCAGCCCTTCAGATACAGCAATGAAAACAAACCACTTTTCCTTCACTCAAATATTTAAAATATTAAAACTTTGAAAGTTCTCCAAATGGAATCCAATTATGCTCACAACCAGAGGCTAATTTCCCCAGCTCTCTGAGCCACTGATGCTCAGCAACCGTCTGGGCGGTTTTGCACTCTAAAATCTAGGGCAGCTGACAGTCAACAGATCTACTTTGCTGAGAGGATTTGCTGTTAATATTGTCCAGCTTCTGTTTTCCAGTGCCAGTCAACGTTTTTCAAGTAAACTCATCCATGAATTCATGTAAAGACTCGACTTAAAACCCTTAGGCACTGATGGATCTATTTTTAGTCCTTCAGTTGCAGTCCTAACTCAGTCAAAAGGTAGGCATTTTTAATGCAATATAGTAACTATTTATAAAATTTTAAATTAATGCAACTATTCAAGCACCTTAAAATATTGAGATGCTATCTCTCAAAGTATTTAGCCTAAATGATCAAAACCTGAGAGCAGCAAATAGAAAAAGGATAAAAAAAATCTGACCTTTACAAAACAATACCACGCTGAAAGTCTGTTTGTCATTGTCTCAGTGACAATCTAGGGCAAAAAGTCAATATACGTTCCGTGGAAGGCCAAATGGAGGGTGAAGAGAGAAAAGGAAGAAAGACAGGGTGAAAGAAAGAAAGAAATTTAATCCCTGAGCCATCAAAGTTTTTCTGGTGCATGTGTAACTTTAGGAACCTGAATAGCTCATTGAGGGACAACATGCCGGTCAGTGTTTGCTGGCTACACCTGAAGTCATCAGGCAATCTTCACACTCATACTAGTATTGTGTTGGCCACAAATGTCTTGTGCAAATGTGCTTTTGTTACAACAGACACACTTTTCTGTCAAAATATGCTTGAGATCAAGTTAGTACTGTAAGCAGCAATCAGCAGGTGAGTAAAAGTATATGATGCCAGTCAACAGGGAATGGATCAAAATGCTATCCTTCTGCCAAAAGACAGACCAGGCAGTGTGTCTGTCATGTTCTAGCTGTCTTTTTTCTTATTATAAATAAATTTCGATTGTTGCTGGAAACAGTCTCATTTCAACTAAGCAATTGCAAAATCCTTAACTTCACTATCTCATCCCTACCGCTTACATTATGCCCTATTTACTCAAAACTTGAAAAGTCACTGATAATATCTAAACTCTTTCTGCCAAGCCATGTGTCAATACAGCACAGCAGTTCTGCCTATTAGGGATCTGCTTGCTATTGTGTAATCTCTCTGCATTTGGTCTCACTTGTGCAAAACTGAAGCATTCGAATGACTGCGCTATGACTACTGAGATAATGCCCATTATGGCAAGGATCTAGGTCACTGGTATTAGAGCTGAGTCATGTCGCCAGTAATAAAAACAGTGATGTTCTCTGGGAAAAAAAAAGCAACTGTGGTTTCTCCTCTAAACAAGTTTTAAGGCCTGTAGGCAGGAAAGGATGATATAAACATGTCGCACTCCTCCATGAAGCATCTATCGGGCAATGCATAGTGTTTGTTGTGAAAGTCATATGGTCCTTTGTCTGGAGGAAATTAGTACATTGGCAGGAGAAACACAGTAATTTCAGAATAGATTCTCTGAGTAAATAATAAGGCATATCAATTAAACTCTTAAATATATGTGAGACTTTAAATAAAAACATCTTCATTTCATTGCTTTGGAAGTTTCCTTCATTTTTTCTAAGATGGGCACTCATTCATTTATAGCAAATGATTTTGCTAATCTTTCATTTAATATGCTTTATATTTTTCTTTCTTTTTTAAAATCTGCGCATTTAAATAGCCCCAGCTTGACACCACACTGAAATAGATTTCTGGTATAGTTTAGAAAGTGGACAGAACACACTCAAGAATTAATTCAAAGTGGTGACCAGTATACAGTTCTACACAGAACATAAAATTCGCACCCTTCTAGGCATGACAGTCCAAAGCTCAGCTTTCCAGAATGAGATCTAATATTCCACATTTTTCCCTAAGCAAAATAAAAGTATTTTTATAAACAGAATATAATAAATAAAAATAAATAAAAACCCCTCATTAAGAGGGCAGGCATAATATTTCCCCAAGTTCTAAGCGGACCCATGTCAAATTGGGGTTATTTTTCTTGGGTTTTCTTGCTTAAACTAAGAGAAAAACATATCCTCTTTCTATGATAAAAACACACTGCTAAGATTATAAACACAGACAAGGGAAACAGCATACTTGTCATGGACAATACAACCAAATATCATTCAGAAATAGTACAATTATGCCATGGTGCATACATCAAAATACATCAAAGTTCCAGTATCTTCTGCGTCCAGGAAGTTTATTTAAAACTGCTTGCAAAGAAAATTTTAGATAGAAGAGGCGTTTGGCCTGCTTTTTCAAGCCTAGAGAAGGACACCACTCTGAATTACAGTGTGGCTTAATATTACGTTAGACATTTTGTTATATTTTCAGGTATCACATTTCAAACTGATCCTTAAGAATACAGAAATAAGTCGGATCTAGTTTTAAGAGGAGTAAGAAGCTTCACAGTTACAAGCAACTTGATACTTAAACTTCTAAGTTACCTGATTTTTTAATACATGTATTAAACACATCAAAAACAAGTAGGAAACTGAAATCCAAGCTTTCATCTTCTTACAACCCCTGACAGATTGCACACACTGACAGATTGCAGTAATGGTGAAAAGACTTTGCAGGGTCACACAGATAAGATTATATTTGTGAAGAGAAGCTGAAGTAACTTTCTGATCTTTAACAAAACTACTCAGTAATTTATGAAGACTTTTCATTATATCTTCCTGGAGATGGTTAATGCATTACTGAATACCTGCATAAGCTTCTTCCAGCTAAGTGGACAATATTGGGAGAATTTCTTCAGCAACATATTTATCCACAATACACTCCATTCTTAAAGAGCAAAAACAAAAAGAACAAAACAAAATGTTTTCATCAAAGTTTAAAAAATCCAGAATTCACTCAGCACTGACTACTAGTCGCACATACTCCTGCAACAGGATAATGACCAAAGTAAGAAACCAACCATTTTTTCATATATCACAAGAGTTTCATTCTTCTTTTAGTACATGAAAATGCAGGGACTTATTTTCATCATCATTTCCACATATATTTTACCTTTGCCAAAGTCAGCTTGAGTATGTATTCTGAGTGGTCCTAAATTTGACCTGGACAGAAAACAGAACTGGGTAGGCCAGTCATTGCAAAGCAGTGGACATCAGTGAGTCAAATGAAGTTCTGCATAACCTGGCTAGCTAGGGTTCAGCGGGGAAGTCTTTGCCCAGCAGGTTGCAGGAATGGAGGCAGCATGCATGAGAGGGAACGTACAGAAGGCTGCTAGAGCGGGTTGTTCAGGGATACCTGCAGCAGCAGCTCCAAGAATTGACAAATAAGAGTGTCAAATGTACACGTGCAAGTATTTGTCTTGAGTTGGAGACCTGAACCTGAACAATTAATATGCTGTGTGTATACATACATTTATCTGAAAAACCCATTACACCCCCTTAATCCCTTTTTAATCTTCAGCACGACAGAAGTTTTCAGCATAGCACTTCACGAAATGATGGGTAATGAAGAGCAATGCTTCAGATAGTCAGGGAAAACCCCTGGAACTCCAAAAACTTGTTCAGCTAGACAAGTCACACTTAATGCAGCAAAAATTTACAGCAGATACAAGCAACAGAGGAATTTGCTGCAATAACTTACTTCCCTTAACCCAGATGCTTCAAGTCCCTCTTGCACATTCAGTGACCTGCCACAGAGAAGAGCTGGATCCCCAGTCAATGTTAGTCAGCAGAATGTCAGTGAAGTTCATGGCTATGGGTCACCCTGATGACCCGGCATGGTACAGCCACAGAGACTCAGGAAAATGACTGCTTTCCAGGCAATTTTATCTGAATCATCCTTCTGAACTCTGGCTACAGGATTTTCCTTTAACTTAAAGTCCTTGAACATTAAAGAACAGAATGCATCAACTTAATTGGAAACAGTTTTCCTTCAACACATCTGTTCAAGGACTTAGACAGAGGAAAAGCCCATGCTTTGAAGCACTGTGACAACTTAAGATAAATTTCAGCATTACTTTTCTAACAGAATATAATTGAAAACATACTTCAACACAGACTCTAATCTAACTCTGGTTGGAGATGTGTTCAACCCACAAGTTTCAATCTCAACATTCCCAAGTCTTGAAGAAATCCTGACTCTGACCCAAATTGTCTTCTCTTTTTATAACAGTCTTTAATACTACTGAATTGAGACCATCACTCATTAAAAATCAAAATGGCTGCTTCTATCACCATTTGTCTGCTTCTTTTCATCCCACTAACGCCTACAGTTGCCATTTCTTTAAATCCCCCTCAAAGATTTGGGTGAAATACCTGTATATTGTAGAAGACAATCTCTCTCCCCAAAGCTTCACTGTCTAAAGAAACAAAACTGGCAAGCAGTAAGATAAAGAAAGCATTGTTATCTCCTTTTTCAGCTGGGAAACCAGGCCTTAAAATGACTAAGAGTCAGAATCCCAAGGGAGGTCAAGGATCAGATTTTCAAATGCTCAATAACCAGCATCAGAGCCAGACTTTCATAGGAAAAGTGAAAAAGAAGAAAAAAAAAAAAGGGGGGGCGGGGGGAATAGAAAAGAAACAAGAAGAAAAAAGTGTCCAAACCCTATAGTTCCTACTTTTATTGCACATTTTCAAAGGATCTTTTTGCAACATCTTGAAGATCTGTTCACTTGGGTACCCATCTGAGTGATGAAATGAGAAGGTATCTCTCTAGGAAATCTCTCTCTCCAGTTTGGGTGCTACTCCCATTTTGAAGCATGGCAGTACGTGAGTTGCCCAAGGCCACAAAGGAAGTCTCTTTCAGAGCCAGAAATTTGAATCAGCAACTCCTGTGCCCTAACCACAAGTCTATCCTTCCTCTCACTAACAACACAGTGTATTTCTTTGTTAAGTTGCTTTCTGGTTAGATATAATATAATGGGCCTTTTTCTTTATTCATCCACAATGGTAAGATGACATTATGAGATTGGCACTTGTCATTCACAGGGAATGCTCTTTTTCCACTTGACCCCCACCCCAAAACACAAACACACTTGGCAGATTTCTGTCAGAAACACTAGAATGTTTCTGTTTCTAGCAGATGACACTAGAATCTCTTGTATTTTAAAGCCTTTCTTCCAGCAGCACTCATATAAGTAAATTGCCCTTTATTAATATTTTTCAGGACATAAGAGGCTGACAAGTTGCGGATCCCAGTTACAAAGAATTGTTCCCCTTTATCACATAGCCTCCAGGAAAGGAAAAAACCTTTCTGGACAAGAAGATCAAGATAACAGCAGTTTGTTCATATAATATCCTTAGCAGCTGCTGCTGCTACCATGGGACTCCTAAATACTTCAATAATAGTCAGTCACCACTGGCTACCATTTTATGTGTAAGCAGCCTTAAGTAACTGTGCAAGATGTTAGAGTAGAACAGCACCAAGTGGAAAACCCAAGTGCAATACCTTGTTTTCTTTTGCTACTTTTTCCACTTTATTTAGAGGGATACATGTAATTACCAGTTCAAGCTCTGGAGACTATAGGGGGATGTCATTGTGAAAACCAAGAAAATGACAGATATCCACTATATCTGTGCAGACAAATGAATGCATGTGCGAAATGCCTGATGTACAGGACTCCATTCATCTCTGAGTTACTATTTTTGCATTTGTCTCATTTAGGATTTCTTTTTTTTAATTCAGTTTCTTCAAACCGTGCCCTCTTCTACGTGACCTTTTTGATCAATAGTCCTTTGTTGTACTGTGAGGCCTTGGCAGCAAAGGACAGAATGAATACAGCTAATTCTTATCTAATGTTTACCTTCAAACTCTTTGGGTCTTGGCACAGGTTTGAGACAGTTGTTTTACTTAGGTTTTATAACTCTAAATAATGAATATTGCTTGAGAATGTGGTCTCCTCTAGAGATCCCAGAGTTCTCAGCTGACCTTTCCCTCTGCTCCTGCAGCTGCCCCTATCTCTAGCCCACTTGCACCTTTCTGCTTCACCTCCTCAGAAATCAGTGGATTACCTCAGCCCCTCTCATACATCTTTTGGCAAGTCAATGAAAGTCAGGTTGCCAACTATTTTTATGCGGAAAACAGGCCTCTCTCTGTCTTTTTAAAGTGTTTTGTGGGAAGAGGACTCAGAAAGTCTCTTTGTCAGATTCTACAGTTGCCTGCCATTTTAAAATCCAACTCCAACCGGTTTTAGTAATAACACTGTCTTCTCACAGGAGTTTCACTGACAAAAATTTGTGGCTGATTTTCAAACAGCAAATCAATGTGATACTTTCTATTCTTTTTTACCCTAAGGAAAGTCTGCTATCCTATATGTGAAGAACTATTATTGTTTCAGACATTGTAGTGTAACAGTACATCACTGGCAGCTCCTAGAATGAAACCATTAGACATAAGGGACTGCCTCCCTTTCCCAGCAGCTTAATCTCAACAAGTATTGCATTTAAGCAAATAGCCTAAAGCACGACTCATACCCCAGTGAGAGACAACTATTTGAAAAGTTTAGGGCTGTGTAACTGACCACAGAAAGGGCAAAAGGATCAAAAATGAGCGCAATGTTACAATAGCAGATGAAAAACAAATTAATAATCCCTTAGAGGGAAAGCCAGATCTGTCAAACTGCCCAAGCCTCTGCAGGAGGTTTGGCTACTGCAGCAACAGGGAGACAGCCTGGGACCAGGCATGAATATTCTGGCCCTTGGAGTTAGACATATGTGCACTTTAGAAGGTTGTTGGTAGTGGGAAATCCCACTAAGCATTTCTTAATTTCTTCTTCATTGGGCTAAGCATTTCTGTTACCAACCAAGTCTGTCCTTTTGCAAACAGTAATTTACTGTTTTCCCTGAAGTAAGTTTTCACCAGATTTGAAGGTCCTCATGGTGTACTCCAGAGATGCAAAGTTAAGATGAAAAAAAGTATTTTGTGTTGCACTGGTTTTGTCAGACTTTGGTTTGGTTTAGTTTTCAATTAGCACACATACAAATCATGCAAAGTTAGAGCTAGTCATTAAAGTTACCTCTAAATGTACTGTGAAATTGTTTGGGATCTTAAAAAAAAAAAAATTAAAAATTGAACTCAGTCTTGCCCTGTTCCCCCTCCCTAACAGCAGCTGCTGATAAGCTGCAAGTTACTAACCATTGAAATGTTACATAAAAATGCTCTAAAATAAACCAAAAATTTATATCCAAGTAGATATAACCAAGTGAAACTTTCAGATTCACAATGTGCAGTAACATATTAGTGAGTGACTGATCTATTGCTTACGAAAAGAGAAAAAATACAAGAAAAAGTCTTTTCACAGTTCAATAGAAAGTTACAATATTTGAGAAATGAATAAGAAGTCATGTAATGGCTTTGCAGCTTTTGAACTTTCACATGTTTCAGATTTTTCTAATGCTTGTGTGGATTAAAGAGATTCACATCTCAATGGCTGGGGCACCTCGCATTTTTTCTGGATCAGGTTTAATGATTTCCACACTGTAGAAACTTCACTTTGTATGAACACACCCTGAATTTAAGGAATTTTTCATACTTAGGTGCATGTTTTCCAGTATATTTCTTTTAATGTTAACCCTGTCAAAGGGCACAGTGGTTTGATCATAAGAGTGAGCAACTCCTTCAATTTCACACATCAACACACTGGGGCTTTTCAGTGTACTTTTCTTTCCAGACCCCAAAAATAAATTAAGGAGTGGGGGGAGTGGGACGTAAGGAAACAATAAAATAGAAGACATCTTTTTTTTTTTTCTTTTTGCTTCTGTGTATTATCTCTATGTGGACCCCAAAATAAAAGGGTGAACTATTTATTTCAGTAACGTGCAAAGTTCATGGTTTTAAAGCTGCAACTACACCCTTTTCATCTCTTTAAAAGACATTTCAAAGCAAGATTGTGAGACCCAAAGAGAGAGAAGAGTCTCTGATGTCCATCCAGCTCACAGGGAAAAAAATCTTGCATTTTCTACCCTTTGACGTAGGATTAAGGAGTGACAAAAAGCCATTTCATCCTTTCTACGAAAACACATATGTGCGGGCTTACATTAAATTATAAACTAGTGGCTATCAGGAAGGCATGGGTACCATCTAGAATCCAGAAACAATCGCAAACCTCATAAAAATCAGCACGGATGTTAAGTCCTTATGGCTCAATGACAAGATGAACCAAATGTTTAAAAATACTTGCACGCAATAGGTGTGATAACTTAAGACGTAAACTCTGTGGGGGCCTGTGCAGAACTGCATCTCATACATGAACAGGAGGGTGTTTCATCCTGGTTGCAGACCCATGGAGTAAGAAAATTTCAGAACTTTAACTGCATTTATTTGTCTCCATCATTATGCAGCACAGGAATACAGCCAAAACTGATTGCCTTGCATTTCTTCTAATGTCCTCTGCAACAGAAATGTCCAATCCATCCAGAAATCTTCTACTACACACTGCTGCTCCAAAATCCTGGCCAACTTCTGAATTTTTTTTCATGCTTCAAACTTCTATTATAGTCCATACTAGTATGAGACACCCAGGATTACCTAAGGTTAACAAGAAGCCAAGGTTTAAGGGAGAGAGCTGATTTAAATAAAGGGCATTACCTCTCTTTACAATTGCCATATAGCTGAAAACAGCATGAGTTGGGATGAGCAAAGAAAGGAACCAAATGCCAGCAGTACTTGAAACTTTGGAGACTCCCTTTGAAGTGGGAGTGCCCCAGTCAACCCAGATCTCCAATGGTTCCAACTGGACCAGGATTTCACTCAGCCTTACAGCTCTGATTTCAGATGGCCTACTGTTTGAAAATACACAACCAAGTTGATCTGCATCAGCATTAGCGCCCTGTCTTGCGTCTTAGAAACACATCATTACATGAATACCTGGTTTGTGAAATCAAACATCACCTGTTTGTTTGGACTCCTTGGACTGCCATTCACTTGCTTCTAAAAGAAATGGGATTACTTTCATAAAAAAAGGGAAAACATTTCAGAGGGCAGTGCTTAATCTTCATGTTTCATGTTCACCTAAACTCTTATCAGATGTGAAAAGATAACACAAATATAGGCACCAGAGGAGGTTATTTTTAATGTTTGCAAGTATCTCTTCACAATCACAAAAATCTTGGTGCATATCATGCTAAGGAAGAAAAGTCAAATTTGAAGGCAAGTGTGTGATTTCCTGGCTGTTAACAAAACACTTGATGGAAAGAAGATCCACTGGCTGTGACACAGCAAATAGGGCACCGAAGTACGCTGGAACTTCTGCTTCTTTATAAAACGGATATATTCATAAAACTCAAAAAAGTGCACAATATTACCTGCCATTGCAAGGGGAAGAAAAAAAGACTGGAACTTGTGATCTCATCTGCAGGATTGTAAACAATTGTAGGTTCTAGCTTTAAAGGAGTAATATGAAGAGCTGCTGGAGATGACACACCAGCAAATTTAGTGCAGCTAAAACAGTATATATGAGTGTTAGCGCGTACAGGCAGGAATTGCAGCTGAGATCTATAATACACAGCCATCTGCAGAGGTCATGAGCAGGAGATTTACATCAAGACTCACCAGCCATTTGTTTCAGTCATAACCAAACCAAGTCTGTAGCGCCATGCACCACCTCCTCCATTCTGCATGTTTTCTGCAGGTAAAATACTGCACAAAATCTATCTCCAATGTCCTGTACTACCTGCCCTTATCTCAAATGTCTCCAACTTTGAAATATCAAAAATGTTTTGACCTCAAAAGAGCCGAATTACTGTGTCTGAATATAACAAAGAAAAACATGGCAAACCCAGACATAGCTGTGGTATATACCTCCATATGAATAACTTCTTTGAATATTGGTGTGAGTACTGTTTATGCAACACTAAAGTGTCAAAAAAGAAAAAAAAAAGAAAAGATAAATGAATTCACTGTTTACCTTAATGACGATAACAGCACAAGTGGCTAGAGAGCTAGACAGCATTTCTTGTTTTAAATTGCGTTCTGCCTTCCTCAACATTTCTAAGAGCCCTAGCTTTATAGGTCAAGACACCAGCAATCTCATTACCCGAGTTTCTGCAGCCTGTTAAGAGACCAGATTCTCCTTTGTATATTTGTTTTGTTCACTACCTGTTCCATTTCATTAAAAACTGAAGACATTTTATGATGAAAGCAGAAGTATTCGGAAAAACATAATTACAGAGACTCACTGCAACCCAACCCTACTAGCTCAGCAGTGAAGTGATATTTCCCCACATTTTCTCTTATTCAAGAGCAAATTTATAGTATATTACTCAACAAAAAAAGTAAGCTTTCAAAGCATTTTCAGAGGAACAGAGAGGAAAAAAAAAAAGTAGAAATAGAAACAGCACAGTTTGGAGGAAGAGTATAGAAAAAAGACATGTTCAGGGGAAAATACCAGAGATGAAAGCCTGGTCCAACTGAATTCCAGGATAAAACAGCCATTGGTTTCAACAGGGTCACGATCTCTGTCAAGATCTGAGTCTGGATTCACTTTTGAAGTAGGTGTGGCCTAAGAGCAGGAGGGAAGAATTAGCAGTAATAGAAAGTATCTCTGTCTTAAACAGCCCATCATACATTTAATTTTACATGGCTACAAAAGGCACGAGTGGTTATGAAACACAGCTATCTAAGTACAGCTCATTTTTCACCACACTATCCTTTTTGTTACCCTTCTATCACACATTATCATGATTTTTTTTGTTGTTGTTGCTAGTGTTGAATGGCATGACGACATTAACACAATGGTAGTGCTACACACCAAAACTGCCTGTATTTCATGTCAAGCCACTTTTCATCATAGAAAAAACAGCATCATATATCTAGAGGCACAGGTTTTGGTGCTACACTGAGACAACTGTGATTACATGCTATGTGCTTCAGTTATGTGTTTGTGTAAGTTATGCTTGTGTCTTGGATACACACCCACATACTGCATGTATGCAGCAATTCTGAGTGCACAGGCACACACATGTATGGATGCAGGAAAAGCAGGAATGTGGGACTCATAATAGTGCTGCTCCTGGCCGACAGTCATTTGTTACAGAATTTGTTTCCATGTTAATGGATCACAGAAAAAAAATCTTGTAAGGATTATTTTAATTTGTTAAACATTTGTATTCCCTACTGCATTGGAATAAAAGGAATGTGCTAGCTGCCAGTCTTTCAAGAAATATGAGACAATTCCTTGTACTTTTGGTTTGAAATCAGAACTGAAACACATTTGCTGCAGAAGAACTGATCTGTATAGCCCTGCAGGAGGTGAAGGTTGGGATTCAACCCACTCCTTGTGGCATGGGAATCTAGATGGGTTGCTCTATATCCTGTATCCTCTGATCATTTTCAGAAAAACAGAAAGTTGTCATAAAATCATGAAATGCTCAGCAAATCCATGACTGGCCAAGACTTTGAAGTCAGGAATACACCAAGCAGCACAGTCACCTCACAGCTGCAAATGGACACAGGATTCTGGGCATTTTGATGGGGGAAAAAAAAAAATTATTGCCTGCATGTGCTCCCAGTAAATCAGCATTCACTTAGCCACCCTAGAGCATGAAACTCAGCATAATAGATCTTTCATAGCTCACAGGAGAGGTCATGGTGCAAGAATGTTGAACAATAGAGCACAATCTTTTGTAGGTAAGAAACTTCAAGGTAGGAGGTATAAGTTGTAGCAAGAATAGAAACCTCAGAGGAGATAATCAGAAAGTGATTAACATGTTTTTTTCAAAAGAATGTGCACAATTGACAATATTCTCAATGCAGACATATATTTCGAACTCCTCTGGCATCCTGTTTGTTATGCATTATATACACACACAGAGCTCAGACTTTCAGTTTGTTTCATTAACTCCATATTTCTGCTACTCATAATTACCCAAAGTATTATGATCACATCATTCACATATTCATTTGTTTGGAATAATATTCATTGAAGAGACTTTCAGCAGGGTAACTTCATGTTGAATACAATTTCTGGTGCACTACCATCTTTTATATTTAATATGTCACTTGATGGTTTGTAAAACTGTCTGATTTGACATTTGTTATAAACAGTCACTGTGTTGAAATCCCAGATAAACAGCAAGGACACAATTCTTTTCCACAAAGTATATGCTTTATCTTGTTTACTGCTTTTCTTTGAACTCCCTCTTTTTTAGCACGAATATACCAAAATAAGATAACATTCAAATTTTTTTTTCTAGAAAATGGGTTTCTGCATTAATATAGTATTGCACACTTATTTTGATTTGCTGAAGTCCAAGTCAGGTAATATTCCAGGTGAACCGGATGAAACTACAACTGGCTACAACCAACAAGGGTAAGAACCTCAAGAGACAATTGTAGACAAAGGCTGTCTGTTGTCTAGCATCCTGCAGCATCCTGCAGGAAAGTGGAGCAGGACATCAGATTTTGATCAAGAGAATATTGCTGAGGGAAGTGGGACCAAAACTTTCTGGAGTCACCTCCAAGGACAGACAAGGAAAACACAATTACTGGGTACGAAATAGTGCCCCTCTTCACTTTCACTTCTCTAAAAATCTGCCACTCCATGAGACTGTCAGGAAGGAGCAGAGAAGGAAGTGGTGAGAGTTTCAGTAACGAATCAATGCCAGGAAAAGTACATAGGAAATCCAGCCCTGTAGGAACTGAATGCTTTGCCTCAGCCACAAAATGAATTCAAATTCATGTCTCCATTTCCAGTTTCTTTTTCTTTATACCTTCCCAATAAATTCCAGGGGTAAAGGCAGGAGAGCTCTAGTTCCAAGGAAGCAGCTAGCCATCCAGACAGATCCACAGGCAACTCACACTCCTCTGAAAGGTACCTCAGATGTGCAAGCTATTCACACCCCTCTAAAAGGTATCTCATTCATCCAAATATTTAAAATTAAACTGTTTCAGACAAAATTGAGTTCACTGCTTTTCAACACCAAGTCACATTTTTTACTTCGCAATTCCAAGGACACGTGGGTCCTTCTCTCCCATCCCCCACTGTCTCATATTTTGAAAATTCCCAGTCCTTTGAGTGTGATTTCATGATGTATTGCCATGAAAATTTAACTTAAAATTTATAAGCACTAAATTGGAACTCCTTTGCATGGTAAAAGACCACACAGAGGGAAATAGCAGTTTAAACAAAGATCTTCTATAATTAGTGATAATAACAAAGGAAATATTCATAATTACATCAAAGGATTCTTCACTGACTATTGCTTTTATTTGCTTCCTAAGGGAGCAGAGAGTTCTCTGAAAAGATAACACTGTTTTACGCAGATGCAGATAAATAAAAGACAGCCATCTTGAGAATCCAACTTCAAACCAGAGCCTGAAAAATACTCCAAAATCCAGAAGAGGTTCTCTAATTGATCTGATTACATGTCAGCCATCAGTATTCTGCTAGGTATGCAGTGCTGATAAGCCTGCAGTATGTAAACACCTTTTCAGATGAACGTGACACATAACACTGCAACTACCCTGGGCATCTGTCTCCACATACATGAGGTATAGCCTGAGGATTAATTTCATCCACTAGCATAAACAGGACTAATTTTTTGAAGTACAGATAGCTAAAAATAGCTAAAAGTAATGTTATGCAATAAATCCTGGTATATGTTTCCCCTTTTCAGATGAAGGAATCTGACATGGCTTCAAATAGAAAGAGGTGGCAGCCTGACCAGAACACAAAATATATTCATTTCATTCCCTTCCAGAGAGGCAGCATTTTAATCTTCCATACATTAAAGATGCATGCCCACTATCATACCATTTCAATGGCCTAAATATTAAATTATGACCAAAAATTCACAACACTCCTGCCCTCCCCTGGAAAAAAAAAATGAGGTCGAAAATAAATGGAAGCAAACTGTTTTCTGCTCCTTTTTATGCATTTGACAGAGAGAAAAAAATGAGGGCGATAAATCTGCATAATACTGAACCGAATCTCTTTAATTCCAGTCAGCTTTTATCATTCAATCACTGAGTCTGTATGTGGAAAAATTCATGCTAATTCCCCCTAGCAACAGCCGCAGCCTATCCGGGGGAGCCCCGCACCAGGCAGCTGCCAGCCAGCAAGAATAACTCTAAGTAGGTCAGCCCTGCATTTCTAAAAATGCCACGGTCTAGTAACCCCACTGTCCCGTCTGTCTGCCCTACCCCATAATAACCTCGATCGCTTGGTGACACAATGACATACTACCCTGTTAGAGCGCAATCAAATCCCGCTGCATTATTCTGCTGCGAGCATCGCTGCTGGATGAAGGACCCGTCGAGGGGCAGCATTAATCAGGCAGCCATTCATGTCCACTAGCACTTCACTCTGGAGATGGGGCCTGCATTAATGACCAGCTGTTTGAACTAACACAAACAAAATAATGCCTTCCACCCTGTTGGCTGTGCAGAATACACTATTCTAATCAGGCAGGTTATGCTCATTGACTAAACCTAAGATGTAAATTAAACAGCCCCAAACAATGCCAGCTTTTGTAACCTTCTATTAATTAAAGTAAGTATATTTAAATTATACTACACACAATTCAAAGAGCTATTAGTTTAATATACAGAGTCACCTCCTCCTACAAATTTGTGTTCACAGTCCAAAAAAAAAAAAAACCCAAACCAAAACCAAACCAAAAACCACCCACCCCCACTGTTTGCATAATACAATATACGTATCATGGTAAATTAAAAAGTGACTACAACAGAGCTAAACTGCAAGTGACTTCTGCTGGGAGCAGGGAACCACACCAGACCTCCAGTAACTGGTCTTTGGGAACAGTGACAGACATGCTTGCTGGATGTGGTGGAGGGGTATTGATAAAAGCCCTATAAACATCTCCCAGCCATGACACAGAGAAAGGCCAGTCGCAGCAGATTAAACACCCCCTGCAATCTCACTGCTTAAGCACTGGCGAGTTGCCTTCGCAGAGCTAAAAATAATTGCAGAGGTCAGAAGGCCCCTCGGCGGGATCTGGGCATGTGTCTTTAAGAGCATGTCCATCCCTCCTGCTTCCCACAGCCCTGGGGACTTCTGCATGGCTGCAAGATGCTGCAGGAAGCCCTGTTCCTCCCCCCTCACTCTTAACCAGAGAAGCCTTAATATAAACCACACCAGAGCCCAGCCGGTCTCCTCTGGGGTAGTATTTCGGTATCAAATCTGTAATGCCAGAACAGAATTTCAGCAGGCTTGCTTTGTGTTTAATTGCACACTTCCTTTTAAACACCTTTGTGCAGCTTGTCAGTCTCTTCCTTCAGAGCATGCCTCCATGTCATGCAGCTGCCTGTACAAGACAGAGCTAGGAAAGACATTTTCAAGGATAGATTGTTCATCTGCATTTTTTCCTGAAGGATTTGCACTTTTGGTGAATGCGTGCCATAATTCAGTCTTCACAGAATTCAGCAAACCTTGTGCATGTAATCCATCCACATCTGACTTAGGAACACAGCAGATTCATTAATCCATTTTGCTCTTTCTTGTTTGAGCCAGGCTTGTTAACCAGGTTATGAGAGTCTTCCTTTGCTTTGTGGCACACATCACATAGCTATTCTTGGAGAGATACAGTCACTGACGTAACCGTGGGCTCCTAATTACAAGCTGCTGACATTTTGCTCGTCTCTGCAGCTTTGAAGCTGTGAGTTCAGAGTCTCTCCTCCTCCCTCCTTGCTTGCTTTAAACTGCCTGAGTGAGAAGAATACAACAGATTCAGAAAGGTATAGGAGTGGCATAAACTCCTTTGCAGTGCCTGCTGTATCGCCAAAGTTATTTTTCTTTAAGCAAACAGAAAACTACAGTTTGGGAGTAATAAGACTCCTTAGCCCCCAGCACAAGAATGTTATCCAACAGCTGGCTAAATACAATTCAACACACAGGGCTGCCTTTGTAAGCCGGGGAACAAATAGTGGAAAGACCAGACAGGCGTCTTGCAGGGTAGCTCACTATGACTATTGGGAAATCCCCTCATACACATTTTAGGATGACATTATGGTCTATGGCTTTGTATAAAAGGGAAAAAAAGGAAAGGAAAAAACCCCTCCTTTCTCGGTAGGCAGCTGCTAGAATCCATGCCAAGTGCTGCTAGCTGAGCGCAGTGCTTGCTTCCCCTGTAACTGCATTGTTCAGATATGGCCAAGCTGAGCTACCTGCCAGATGAAATGTGCCTGTACTGTGACAAGTCTACCTGCTCTAAAACCACCTCAAGCAGGTTCTCAATAAAAAATACACCCAGGTCCATTTCACAGAAATCAATTGCCAAATACAAGCATTGCCTTTTCTCAATATATGAAGAATCTTTTTCAATTAGAGGCTGATTTGGAATATCTAAAAAAAAAAAAAAGGGAAAAAGTAAAAGATGCAAGTATAACACTGAATATAAATGCTCAGTTGAGGATTTAGTCATCTGATGACTGTGGTAGCCAGCTGGTCTAGAAGTCATCTGGGATGCATTTATTTTGATTAGATTGATCACATTTCTATTTACAGTATAGAATTTTTCACCATACTGAATACAGCTGTGTTTACAGAGATTTTAAGATGGAGAAAATGAAACCCCATGGTTTCTCTCGGCACAGTGCAGAAGACTCTGTGCTTCAAGGTGTTAAGCAGAAAGGATCTGCTTTCACATTTCTGAAAAGAATACTGCCTACCATCTGTTTTCACAAAGTGCCACCTCAGTCAGGAAATGGGTGTAGAGCTGGAGCTGAAAATACAACCTGCAATCAAGTCTAACCCAGCAAACTGACAAACGTCCTCTGTAAATTGGTAAGAAATGTCTTTCTTTCATTTCTGTACATGTTCACACACACACAAAAGCACGTACATACACAGATATACACACAGAGTGCGAGGCTGCTGTTTTCCCTGGGGATATTCCTGCAGCCACCTAACTCATCAGTTCACTCCCTGACAGCACCAGGAGTGTTCAAGCTACGATTTACAGTCCCTCCGTCCACACACTGCTTTGTTAATCAAGCCATCCTCTCTGCAATGAAAATCCACAGAATCAGACAAACGGCACGTAGCGTTTCTTCTTCCTTTGCATTTGCATTCGCTCGCTCTCTCCTTCTCCCTTGGCTTTGCCTTAACAGGCAGATGCAACCGATACCTTATTTATCCATCTCCAGCACAACACTGAGGTGAAACCCGACTGCAGCACTGTGACTTCCCCATTTTAATCCTCTGGAGCAGCAGAGGCTGGATTCTTGTTGCTGATGCCCTTGTCGAGCACTGGATTACTTTACATAATATTTCTTTAAGCTTTCACCCACCCTATCCTAGATTAACACCCTTCCTTTCTTCTCCCTCCCCCCCACCAAAGAAAACCCCAAAATCATCACATATTGCAACCCTTTGCTTCCAGAACCAATAAAAAAAATACGCGGCTCCATCGCTCTTCTTCCTTAGCAATGTGCAGACGAGAGAGTTTCGAGTCAGCCAAGCCAGGGTGAAGCGCAGGCAGCAAGACTGCAGCAGCCCCAGCAGCAGCAGAAAGAGCAGCAGTCGCCCAGGTAAATGGGGGAAAAGCAGGCTCTGTCGAAAGCGGTGCAGCATCATAGCTGTGAGGAAAGACAGTCTTGCTTCTTCCGAACGGTGCAGCTTTATGCCTGCAGGAACGGAGAAAAGGGAAGACCCAGAATTAAAAATAAAAGCCAAAACAGTTAAGAAGAAACAGTAACTATAACAAATTGTCGTAACTTTATTTTTCTGGGCTTTCGGGGTTTTCTAAGAGGCTGTCTTTTTTCGTTTCCCTCCCCAAAGTATCCTATGTTGCTGGATGCTACTGTCCAAGAGTGCGGAGTCACAAAGACTCACTCTCCAAAGCGCAGTGAGACCAGCATCACATGAGAAACCACATGACGCACCCAAATCGGATGCTGATGTGGTCCACTATTTCACTCTGGGGGGGAGAAGTATGTCGACCGAAACATGCCCCTCTCTAGTGGTTAGAATGAATTTCCCTTTAAAAAAAAAAAAAAAAAAAAAAAAAAAAAAGAAAGAAAAAAAGAAGCAGCCCAAAACATAAATATCTCCATATCTATCCATCTTCAATGCCAATGCTTCAGGAGGCAGGAGAATGCTGTTCCACAGACACTAGCTGGATGGCAGCAATATTACTTCCAGGCTATGTTATTCTAAACTGATTGCACTTAAGTGAATTCCTGAAAAGCATACTCCATGTCTCCCTAACATGAACAGACTCAGAAAACCATCTCCATTATCATTCCCTGCAATCTGTATCCAAACCTGCATTCTGAATAATTTATTTGAGACTAATAAGCTGTTTGCCAAGACCACTCCTTTTCCCACTCAGCCCCACACTAAATGAGCGACTACAGCAAGAAGCACAGAGGCGTTCACCATTTCCTTAACTGGTAATTTTAGTAAATGCACTATCCACAAAATAATCAGGAAAGAATGAGCAGAAGAGTTTTTCCTCATGTATGGACACAACAGGGCTCTCTCTGGTTTGTGGACGGTGGCAACCTTTTCCTCATATTGCCGACTCAAAAGCTTTCAGTCCAAGCCAAGAAGCAAACATTCTTGCGTGCCAATTCCTGCAGAGGTGTTGTGCCACCCTCTTTAATGCAGAAACATCTGGACACCTCTGGCAGCCCCCGAATGAGAGCGTGCAGCTCCACAGTGCTGTTTACTGTCAGGGCACCAAGCAGTTAACATCCTTGGCTGCTTTGCCATCTTGCCTATAGGAGCATGGAACCGAGGGACTGGTTCGCTCGAGAAACAAAAGCAAAAAAGCTGACCTTGATGATCGATGGAATTGCTGCTCACAAAGTTATCATCCAACAAACAGTTAGTGGTCTGTAGCTTGTTTTATGCCTAACATTTGTTCAAGTGACAGAGCAGGTGGCACAGAGTCTTCTGTCCCCTTTGTTTGCAAAAGCTGGGCACCACCTCGCAACGCTGCACTCCCTGGCTCTTTACACTGAAACTGTACACGGTGACGGGGAAATGTAGGAAGAGAGCTGCCGTGAATCCACACAGCTGCTTTGCACAGGATCCCATTGCAATCTCTGAAGTTACATAATGGAGATCAAGCACAGAATTCCCCCAGAAGAGTCATGCTTACCCCTTACACAGGGAAGCACAATCGGAGCAAAACCCGAGTGCTCTTTTGTGCTGATTTCAACCTTCCCAACTGTTCACGCAATAGCAGATTGCAAAAATTTGCACAAGGCAGTTGTAGCTTGTTCTCATTGGCTCCTCTCAGAAAGAGGTTTTGCAATGGGCTGCACCTAGGAGTTGCCTAAATTCCACGTAAAATCCAGTAGTAGCGTTCAGCCTCAGCATGCTACTAGTGTTCAGGAGAGGCACAAAACTGCATGTACAAAATCACAAGATTACCACAGTCTCTGAGGGCATTTTCACCTGTGGGGTTAATAATTTCAGCACTGGCAAATTTCAGCACTGGTAAGTCTTTGATGGAAAATGGTGGAGGTATACCCAACCTCTGACTGTAGCTAATCAATATAATACTGTACTTTCAGAGGCAATGCCAGCTAATATGGTGAATCCAGGTTACAGATTACTTTCTCAATCCAAAATATAAACACTACTGAGGCAGCAACTGAGTGCAGAAAAATATGTATCTTCAGGGCTTTGGATTACAAGATGAGAGGAGCTGTCCTGGTGATCAGTCGCATTGCTTTTAACCTATAACAATTATAACAGCATGGCTCTGAATTGCTTCTAGTCTCTTCTCATTAGTTTCTAAGACACAGCTGCAGCAGTTCGTGACTCTGTGAGTTGATGATCTTTCCCACTTGATATCAGTAGCTCATTTATCTGTTCTAACTTAGAGATCTGTTGGGTCATCTGGAGGTAACTTTGTGAAATCCCTGGATATCATCAACACTGCATCAGGTCAGATGCAACTTCATCCTGAAAACTCTGAGACATGGAGATTCCATAACCTCTTCCAGTGCTGACCCCCCCTCCCTGGGAAAATAAATGTGTGGGAAATAAATGTTCATTCTCTATTTCTTCCTTAGGCAGCCTTCACTGCACTGCTGAATTGTGTACATTTTCCTAGATCTGCCACTGAATACACATGGAGGGCAACAAGGAGTGAAGAGACTTTTCATACAAATTTAACCAAGTTCAACTCAAATCAGTAGCATCTCCAAATTGTTACCACCTGATTATCACTTAATCTCCAGATGCTTTCATTTCAACTATTAACCAAACCACTAAAATGCTAGTAAACACCCTGATAACAATTCCAATGTTCAACCATGTGTAACTCATGAGAAACAGCCAAAAACCCAAAGATCACTTACATATGAAACCTGAACTACACTCAGAAGATGGAATTAGGGCTGAACCAACATGGTACTTGGAGGACGTTGGTTTATTCAGAATAAACAAAACATATTTTCCAATCAGACCTGGCAAATGGGCCCTAAAGTGTCTATAAATATATATCCATGATCTTGTGAAAAACCTCCTACACATGTACACAATGTATATACCTTTAAGGAAGATCCGGGGATACACAGCCATGTTATGTCCATGAAGAGGGAGGAAGGGGAAGAGGCAAGAATTACAAAGAGTCATAATTCCCTCAGAAATGTAAAAAGGTTTAGATGAAGAAAGGCTTTATGTGAGATACAACCTTATGCACGTAGTGCTTGCAAATCTAGTACTACGGATAAACCCCCCACTAAGTTCTTTGCTAACAGCATGGGTAACTACCTTTCTTCCCTCTTCAAATCTCTAACATAGGTACTTTGTTAGATGTTGTCAGCTCTCAAAGGAATTCACTGACAGACTCTAAATTAACCTGTCTAATATGACTTTCTCAGTTTAGCTCCAGAGCATATTTTCTCCCCCTCCAGAGAATGGAGAACTCAGAATTTGTCCAAACAGAACAGCTGAGGGTACAGGTAAGAATTTCGGGTTGAGATCATTACTGCTTGTGTTCACACGAAAGCTTTTAGGCTGAAACACATGGAGAGAACTGGTATTGTTTTGGATGCTGCCTTGACAAGTCATCAAGAAAAATTTTTCCCAAGACCAATTTGGTGCCAGGATTTGAAGACCTGTTCTCAAACACTTGACCACAAATCCTGCTCCATATTAGTGTAGCTTTGTGGCTGCTTTAGGGACATACTAGGTATCTTGGATTTGATGTAACTGTCCACAGCGGACAGGCTTCAGAGCAAAGATTCAGCAACTGAGTAGACTCTAGATGAACATAAAGAATTAGAGCAACATATAGAGAGCCCAAAATAACCTTAATTCATGAGGGCTTAAAGGCTACTGAATTTTGTGGAGTAATTTTCAGATGCTTTTAAACCAAATACTTCTTTGTATGGCTAATTTTCTGCTTGGTACAGTACTCCAATGTAACACGGATCCCTGTGAGTATGATGTATTGAACACCACTGAAAACAAAACTTTGCATTTGGAAAATTAAACCTTTAGGGTATCAGCTTTTCCTTCTGGGAAGAGTTCCACTTTGGGTCTTACTCCCTGAAGTCAAAGGTTCACCTTGGTTAAGCATAGCACAGGCACTGCAGAGACTGGGCAGAAAAACCAGAAATAACCATAAATTTAAGTTTTTCCTTATTATAGCCAAAAGCTGCCACCTCTGTGTAGCACTAAACAGTGCCACCTGGGAAGCAGGAACTGAAAAATAGCAGAAACTTGCAGAAATGCTATGGTTTCAATTAAAGCAGAATGTCACTAGTACACTTGTGTATAGCAGTAAAATGTGGAGTTGCTAATTTGATTGGAACATATAATTACAAGGAATGGTCCAGTTGAATACTTGATGGTTCTCAGCAAGAATCAGGCTTTGGGGTTCAATTTTAAATGACCTTTCCCTCTGTAATCTGCAGATGGAGAAAGAATTATCCTTAGGCTTGAGGTTTCAACCCAAAATCCAGGCAAAACTTCATGTTTCACTGAACTTGAAACCTCAAAGTGAACCTCAAGCGTGCAAACCTTATGGACTCAAATCAAAATAAACATATGTCAGTGAGCAAAAACCACAGAGCTGCACATGGGTCTAAGTACTGAGCCATACTGGCTACTGGCCAAGGCATGAAGAGCCCTACGCGTCACACAAAATACCAGCAGGAGTTTAGTGACCACAGGGTATGGCTAGACACACACTGCCATAGTTTAGAGACACTTGGGTCAATGTCATTTGAGAGCTCAAGCCCCAAAAGTGGTTTCTCTACATTGTACCTGTTCAGTAAGGTAAGATATCCTCTGAGGAGTTTTGTGTAACCACAGGTAAACTCCTTCGCTACTTGATGGGCTTCTTCAAAGCCAACTCCTGGCATCTCCTTCCTAAGATGTAGGGTGCCTGGAATGGAGATCTAACTACCTCCTCATAAAAAAAGACATGTTTTAGTTGTCCAAGTAGTTAAAAAATAATCACTATTTCACCTTTTCAACGGAATTTTCAGTAGATAACACCAGAATCTGTCAAGAACATCTAAGTGAATGCATGTAAAAAAATATAGGGAAATGCTGTTTCTGTATATTTAGTACAGAGACCTTCATGACATGAGACTGGTAAAGCACCACAGTTCTGCACTCTTCTCTTGCAGTCATCTGAAACCAGAACAATTTATTTGAATTCACTGATTATTCAATACTACTCTTGGAAAAACACATTTATTTGATTTTCTATGGATGTGTGATGGATAGTTTATTGCAAATACCCTCTCAAAGTTTCAGGCATTTCAGCACTGGCCACCCATGCTCGCATTTGCCACCTCTTTAATCATATTTGAGAAACTGTTTCCAGTGTGAGTACAAATGCTATCTTTAAAATTTGAGTGATGTTTCCTCCATATTCACCCATGTTTGATTGTTGTATTCTAGAAAATGCCTAGATACTTTACAGAACTGAGTCTATGTAACTTAAACCTTGTCCTGTTGAAACTGCAAACTGTGTGAGAAAGAAGACTTCAGCAGCAGTCCTGGATGGGAGAAGAAATAAGGCAATTCACTGAGCAGAATGTGATACATTGATGTAAATGTAACCAAATGATACACAACACTGCAAAAAATACAATTTTCTCTGCATTTGTGAAAGTTTCCTAAGGTTAATATTTCCATTATTCTTCTAACTTACTAAAAACTGTTTCCAACATATAACTTAGTACTGGGGCCAAACTCTTCTCACAGTTCAAAAGCAACTGGCATAATGTATATGCCAGTGTAAAACAGGTTGGGACATAAGTTAATGTAGAGGACTATAATTATTGCAATGATGTAAAAATAAAATAACATTTGAAAAAGGCATTTGGAAGCACATGTTAAAATGTACAATTCGTAGTAAAATAGGAATGCTTCACTAACTCATTTGTCATTGAATTTCGATTGATCTTATAATTCCCTTTTATTTTGCTAAAAGTGTAGAATAACACTACTATTACATAATTCTGGAATATTTAATTGCAACAAAACACATCACTTAAGCTACATCACCAAAAACATGACCACTGAACTGTGTTATAAATCTTCCATTCAATTTGCATTCATTCTGCATCATGACCTTGATTTTCACTCCAAAACTCAAATGTTGCTTTGTTAAGTAAACCAGCACTTCAAGAAGAGAATCTAATCTGAACACAAAAATTCCTCATGCAAATACCCTGATTTCCTTAAAAAGTCTCACAGTCATTAGTATTGGGTTAATGAACAAGAACACTAGAAAAGTGACACAAATTTCAGGAAACAAGGAAGTTGTGCAGTCTATCAGTTCTTCACTGTGAGGGTGGTGAGGCACTGGAACAGGTTGCCCACAGAGGCTGCGGATGCCTCCTCCCTGAAGGTGTTCAAGGCCAAGTTGGATGGTGCCCTGAGTGGCCTGGTCTACTGCAAGTTGTCCCAGCACATGGCAGAGGGGGTTGGAACGAGATGATCTTTAAGATCTCTTCCAACCCAAACCAGCTGATGATTCTGTAATTCATACAAACCAACCTACAAACCCTAATGTGTTTAACCTGCCTGTGAGAAAGCTGCCTGATGAAGAGGTTACACAGAGATCAGAGTTGCACATACGCTACAATCCATTACCTGCTCAGCCAATTACTATCATACCTATATAAAAATTTAATAACCAATTCTGGTGCAAGGGGAAGGGTGGGGGGGTAATTTTAAATTTTATGCTCCTCAAGGAAAAACACACAGAAAACATTACAACCAACTCCTTAGTGAGACTGCTGACAAGGCAGTTAATATTTGGTCTTGGGCAAAAGACTGGTTTCCTTTCCTTGGCTGCCCAGGTTTAGATGGGTATTTTATATCAAACACATTACAAGTTCAAAGTGGAAGAGCTATGTTTTTTCACCTGTGAGTGGTTTCAACTTAGACTTCAGTATTACTGTCAGGAAGTCATTTTTTCCATGCTTTACTGTAAACAAAGATTGTATGGCCTATCTCCAAAAGTGATAGAAGGTCAAGGACCAAATTGCAAATGCAACAGACTACTTCCAGAAACCAAAAGGATAACACTGAAGTGAGAATAACCACGCATTCAAACCCTGGTTGATGCTCTTGTCACTCAACTGTTTGGGCAGTACAACGAATACATGCAAATATAACCTCACATACTGTTTTTTAATGCATATATCTATATAAATATATAAATTTTGTATATTGTGTTGGCATGACCTGGTTTTTTGGTAGTGGGGGGGGGGCACAGAGGTGGCTTCTGCGAGAAGCTGTTAGAAGCTTCCACAATGTCCAGCAGAGCCAATCTCTGATGACTCTGAAGATGGACATGCTGCTGGCCAAGGCTGTGCCAACTAGAAACATGGGTAACACCTCTGTGATGACATATTTAAGAAGAAAATCAAAACAAAGGGCACACATAGTTTTTTTTTCCTCTAGTTAGGGAAGAGGAGGAGGTGAGAACATGCGAGGGAAACAACATGGAGACACCAAGGTCAGTGGAGAAGGAGGGGGAGAAGGTGCTCCAGGTGCTGGAGCCGAGATTCCTTTACAGGCCGTGGTGAGGACCATGGTGAAGCAGCTGTGCCCCTGCAGCCCATGGGGATCCACAAGGGATGCAGAGATGCACCCACAGCCCGTGGCAGAAGTGCCTGTGCTGGAATGTGTGGATGCCTGGAGGAGGCTGTGATCCAGTGGAAGACCCAGTGGAGAGAGGGGGCCCTGCTTCCAAGCTGGAGCAGTCTGTCCTTGGAGGACTGCACTCTGTGGAGGAGTGACCCACGCCACAGCAATTTTGGGAGGACTGTTGCCCGTGGGAGGAATTCACGTTGCAGCAGTTTTGGGAGGACTGCTGCTCATGAGATTGGAACCACGTTGGAGAAGTTCATGGCAAACTGTTTCCTGTGGGAGGGACCCCACAGTGCAGCAGGGAAAGTACTCCTCTCCCTGAGCAGCAGAAGAAAACCTCGGGTGACAAAATGACCAAAAACCCCATGCCCCGTCTACCTGCGCTGGTGGTGAGAAGGAGGGAGGGGTTGGGGGAAGAAAAGGTGTTTTAAGGGCTTATTTTACTTCTCTGACTCTGTTAGCAATAAATTGATTTTGTAACTTCAAGCTGAACCTGTTTTACCCTTCGAGTGTTTTTCTCCTATTCCTTTTCTCTACTCATGAACTTTTCATTAGTTTTTTTCTCTCCTCTGCACAGTTGTGGCAGGGGAGGGTGAGAGAGCGACTTTCATGCATCTCTGGCATTTGGCCAGTGTCAAACTACGACATATATATATATATATATATATATGTGCATTTTCATATAAATATATAAATACAATACACATCACTAAATATATATAATTGAAATGTGTGTATCTGGCTGAATTGGTGAGTAAAGATTAGGGAGAAAGGCCAGTAGCATCACTTAATATTAACATTGCTTCCCATTCGCTTTTTAACTGTTACTTTTGACTCTGTCAAGCCTCATTCCCATCTCTACTTGTTTTTATTTTATTTATATTTACTTTACATTTTATAAATGTAGAGTAAAATAACATTAGACATTTCTAAGAGTCCTCACCAAACGATAACATTTCTATTGATATTTTAATTGTAAAACATTACCACTTCCAATAATTGTTGCCAGAATTTATAACTCTATAACCATATATTTTGTGCATCAAGTTGTTTCTTTTTGCTTCTCCTCAGGTTTGAACTCAAATTTGTTAATGTTATAATTTCTTTTTTTTTACATCTGAACTGCTAAATATTATTTTAGTGAACATAATTCACCCCCTTCTGCCGTTGTGTGAGGTTTATAACATTACCTATTTATACACAAGTTCTATATGTTTATTTTCACCTTCAGGCCCCCAAGCTGAGGATCTGCATATGAGTATTTACAACCACAATTGAAACCTGTAGAAATTTTCTTGTTAATACAACATAGTGCATCCCAAACTGAATACTGTAAACAGGTAGAGACTCTGAACAAATGTCCACATTACTGAGGAACAATTTCACTGCTGATATTTGTCACATTTAAGTATTTGTGGCCAAAACCTTGTAAAGGTTCCTCTAACTTAACTGTGTTTGCAGTATCATAAATGGTGTAATTTAGGTCATTATTAGGGACACAGAAGTAACTGGGTGAATATTTCTGTTGACCTAAAAACCTTAATCTTTCAATTACCTTAACAAATGTTTGCAGCCCATCTCATCTGCTACTGTACTAACCAAGCAGTATCCATGACAGAACTACAGCCTCCTGGCAGGGGCATGGAAAAAAAAAAGCAAAAGAAAAGTAACAGCAGAGCTTAGGATAGAAGGTTAGAAGCCTGATTAATATCAAAAATGAAGACAAAGTCCAAAGAACAAACTGAAAAAAGCAAAATTATTCAAAAGCCCTAAAATTAGACCTATTTAAGCTCATGTACTAAATCCTTGCTTACATGCTACTGTCTTCAGTATGACAGAAGTACATATTTCCCTGATCTTTGCTGAGAAACACCCTTTTCTGAGTCAGGACTACAGATGTTATTCTGATTGAACAACATAAAAGCCTCAGATGCATGTTATTAATTTGTGAACTACAGACATGTTTAACTGTATACAAATTGTGAAAAACTTCGAGGAGCTCTAAAAATAATTATGGACAACAGGTTGAATGTTTCCTGGTCTTACAGCCAACCCCAAGAAGTCATTTGAAAATGTCTCTGCACTCAGTTGCCATTTAAAAGTTGCTTGAGTCTCTCTGACTCTAACAACCGTTACTAGATTCAGCTTTGGAATATTTGGTTTTGCTCATCATTAGCATCCCATCCTGTGCTTTCAAGCATTTCAAAACACCTCAAAACAAAACCTGTTGACAGCGAAACATGATCTATGAAAACATGACTCCAGACTAGAAAATTTGCTATTCATCAGATTCGGACCCAACAGACAGGTTGTGCTCCACTGATATTGTTAAGTACTTACAATGTTAAATATTTAGAGATATTGTTAAAGACATTTTAACCAACCTAACAGTTTACTGTTAAGTTTAACAATAAATGAAGTTAACACCCACCCATGCTATCAGCCCATATATGTTTTATGGCTAATGAAGGTCAACCCTCCTCCAATTTAGCAGAGAGGAATTCCTTCTGTAAACACAAATTCTTTTACCTCTGTGCACACCAAAACAATCTTCACTTCTAAGCTTACAGTTGCAATAACAAAGCCTATGACCACTGCTAATGAACCTCCTCTGGATAAGCCTGAACAAGACTGAGATGAAAACAACATAAAACACTTTAGTGTGTCCTTTGCTTTATTCATTACTAGTGTCAATGATTATCTAATTGCCACAAATCCTAAGTTTCATCTTTCTGCCCTCAACCTACAGAAGATCATCTCCACGTAAGCAGGGTTGGTTTTTTTTCCCCCCTAAACTATGCCTTCTTAATCCAACTATCTTCACCCCATTACCTAAATTAAGAAGGTATCAATTTCTGGATGTACTTCTTCAACAAAGCATACTCAATTAACCTGCTGCATTTGCCCTCCTTAAATCAACAAAAAATTTCTTCAGACTTGAATAGATTTGAATTTCACATATGGTATCAAAACATCTTGATAAGTGTAACATTACAGCCTTTTCATTTATACTAAGAGCAACTACAAAGCTGCTGATGTACTGCAAACCTGATTTCTTTTGAGAGAAAAATATTACTATTTTCCAGCTTTTTGGAAATGAAGGGGCATTTGCCTGCAACATGAAAATATTTTACAAACATTAAATTCTTAACAGAGTTACCAGTCAGACAGGAGACAGACTAGTCTCAAAATGAGTAACAACAATACATTCTTTTCTTTTCTAGAACTACATTTTTAAAGCACTTAAAACCCAAAACCAACCCAAACCAAACCAACAAAAAAACCCACACAAACAACAAACCCCCCCCCGCCCCCCACGTCCTGAAAAGAAAACAAAACCAAATCCCTGCTACTTTTAAACAAATGGGGAGAAATAAGAGACACGCTTGCATTTGCTGTGCCTGTAACAGGCCATCAGCTGAACCACGGTCCCTTAACATCAAATCCTTTTGTTAGGATAACCAACTTAAAATGAGTATTCTTGTTACACAGTCTGGCCATAACCTGCAATCACTAACTGTCTAGAATATAAATATAAATATATATATATATATATATATATACACATACATATAGATGCATATAGTTGCAGGTACCACAGATTTTCACCTGTGCTGTTTCAGTGGCCTTTGCTTGACCAGTGACACCTTTCCAGCCCCAAAGAACTCGATTTCCCTTTCCCAGCTTCCTGTGCCAGCAAAATGAAAACAAAGGCTTTCCTCATAAAAAGAGCAGCAATACCACACACCCCCTTCTCCAGAACAGGAGAAGGATGTGATGTTTAGTCCCCACTCAGGTTAAACCATGACACACACCAGTAAAAAAATTAAATGCAAAGCCAAAAACAACGACTACTGTTTTCTTGCATTATTCCTTCAAACCTAACAAGATTTCTGATTAAAAAGCAATTTTTGTTCCCCTGGATTATGGCTGCATTTGAAAGGAAAACCATCCCCAAAACTAAGGAGTACTATCTGCATCATCCATGCTAACATGAACTGAAGTAATGCCTTACCTCTAGGTCAGTGGGGTTGGTAAGCACAGCTCAGATAATAAAAAATTGTAGGCAACAAGGGCTCTGGGAAACACAGTACTGTGACTCAAATAAACACAGACATCTGAATATGTTTCTTCTTGGCCCACATGCTGAAGATTTTAGCAAAGAATTAATTAGACATTGCTCTTTTGAAATGGACAGGCTCATGCAAAACTGATGGAGGCAGAAGTTAGAGGTTTTCATTTCCCACTCTGTAGAAGACTACAATTCTCACTGAAAAAATTCTAGCATACATTAAAAAATAACAAAGTGACAAATTCTAAGGAAAATTTTGTTTTATAAGACATCTAAAATAAAAAAATAACCATCTTAACATCTCTTTGAAAAAAGGTGAAACAAGAAATAATCTAATGCATTTGTATAAATACTTTTCCTCTAATCTTTATTTACAGACAATTTTATTCACAGATCACTAAGTTGTTACATCAGAGAATTAAGGTTGGTGGAGTGTGAATTCACCCATATTTCATATGTTCTGCTTCCTTTTAGATAAAGCTTTCTTCTGAATTTGCCGAGTTTTTAAGCACACTTGAGAAACAGTCATTGTTTTAATGTTTGAACTTTTAAATTATTGAGTAAGTCCACATAGACACTCAAGATTAACTGCAGTTTAATGCTGTCCACTTTTATGAATGTAGGAAAGGGCATCTGTAAAACATGAGTATAACTCAATGAATACAGGTTTGCACAGCTACAAAAGAAAGAGGCAACGAGAGCAAGATAAGAAATGATTATGGTAAAGATGAAAATGTTTCAGGAAAACGTAAAGAACAAGCATTCTCTGCTTGGAAAACAGAACCAGAAGGAAGCTGTGCAGAGATAAAAACCCCACATTGTTTGCACAACACTGTGGAATCCTTCCACAACAGCATACATTTATAGTTTACATATCTATGGTGCACACTATTTCTCAGAAGCAAGTATATCTTAATGATAAAAAAAAAAATGGGGAAAATGGGTCAGTTTAGTTCTTCCACTAACACACTTTTTTGTTTTGCTTTTTGTTTTTGGGGTTTGTTTTGGTTTGGTTTTTTTGAGGTTTCGCAAAAGTTCAAGGACATGGAAACATCCCAGCCTGTTTAGTGCACAGGGGGCTTAGTGGGAATAGAGCCCACTCACCTGCCCACTGTTTTCTTACCTTACCTGAACTGGGGATGATTTGATCCCCTGTGTACAGTATCTGCAGAAAGCACATACATCTACAAGCAACATAGGACATAAATCGCCATCTGACATCCACTTGTACGCATTTGTACATGTCAACTTTTTATCATTTAGTAAGCACACTAAACACTCCCTTACACCAATTTCTACAGTACATTCATTTAAATGTCTCTTTTTCAAAACTAAATATCAGTAGAAACTGTACATGGAAAAGGACAGAAAAAAACGGTTGAATTAATCCTACCTAAGAAAAGATTTTAGAAAGGGATACAAGGATTCTTGCTGAATGTGCAGCAATACAACATTCAGCAGTAATTTAAATCTACATTATATTTAATAAAATCACAGTGTGTTTCTTGTCCTATTAAAACTGCATTCTACCTTACCAGGTCTGAATAATTTGTATAGAATTGATTGCTACAGTTCTTAGGAAGAGCTCTAATTGCATTCCTGGTATAACTTAAAATGATAACCTTATCTTTATTAGTAGCATGCTACAGAAATGCTTCTGAAAGCTGTGGAGGATTAACCTGCATTTTTAAACTGAAGCCTTGAGGTTGGGATTTTTGTGGTGTTTTGTCTTTTTTTCTTTTCTAATTTCATCTCCAACAGAGGAACTACTGCTAATTTATTGTAAACAAAAAAGAGCAGGGACTGGGACAAGGGGACACTGCCCTCTGAGGACTTCAGGGAAAGCTTCACACAGCCCAACTTCAGCACACACTGCAGAAGTAAAAATTCTGATCAACTACAGAATAAATAAAAAAAACCCTAAAGAAAACAAACAAAACCATAAACAAACAAAAATCAACACCAGAAAAACCAACTTAAACACACCACCACCCCAAAACAAAACCAACCCAAAAGATTCACGTGTGCTGCTGCAAACACCCATCAACCGAGTCTCTGATGACGGAACCAAAAGTAACTCTAAAGCTGCAAGTACAGCTGCCTGCCCAGCTCATCAGGCACCCAGATGCTGTCCAGTTGATGTGACTTCAGGAAGCATACACTTCACAATATGTCAAAGGAATACCACTGCTTTGTCAGAGTCAGAAAAATTAATACTAGCAAAATTAGGCAGCAAGTGACTAAAAGCCCACTATGCAAATGCTGCTATCCCGCTCTGCCCTGCGCTTGAGGGAATATTGTTTTTTAATTTGTTGGCTTTCTTTCTACATTTAAGCATATCCATATAGCTGTGCTGTGGAAAAGTGATACAGCTTTCTAGCTTAATAAATAAATAGTAATCAGGTTTATTTAGAAAGCAACTCATTAAGCAGCAGCTGTATAAGGCATCTACTCACAGAAGACAGTACTGAAACTGCAGTCTGCAATAGAGTCCAAATGCTTCAAAAGTTTGACATATATTTTACCACTGTTTGTGCTACAGTTCTGCTCAGCACTAATTTTATGAGTCCCATCTTAATCCAGCAAAAATAACAAAACCAATCAAAACAATCTCCATTCCCTACTATTGATTTCCTTTGACCTCTGTACTGTCGATCATGTACCACGGTATAACTACAGTGAGTTACCAAGCAGTAAAGGCCAGGATTAGGGTTCCAAGAAATTACTTTCTGTAACTGTGTCTTTTCCAAATTAAACTTCTATTCCCAACTTTTCAGCAGCAAGGAAACATCCAGCTTTTTAGCCTGGCTCACTAGTTATATCCCAGGCCCCATAGGACACAGATCGCTCTGAAGGCTTCTGTGTGCACCTGTCTGTATGAACACAGCATGATGGGATTCTCCATGCTGTGCTGAAGCTCCACGGAGCCAATTATGGATATAGAAGCAATAAGGTGGTGTTTCAGAATTGCCACAGTGAATCTACTTAAAAATGAACACGTGCAATATGGCACACATGCATATGTATGTGGGCATCCCTGAACACATCCTTGCATGGTCCCCTGATATTTCACTTTTCACATGCATGTAAAATGATTAAACTCCCCCAGAAATGGTGAGACCTCTCTCAGAGCTATAGCATTTTCTGCACTGAAGAAATACACCTCTGTAAGGGGAAACATGCATTCATTCTTTACTTTAAAGAGAATGTCCACAAAGCAAGAATCTGCATTACTTTTTTGTTCAGTATAGTCAACAGATGCCTACAGATTTTTTACATAATTACTAAGGAGCTAGCTTTTTTATAAGAGACTGATTCACATCTCAGCCTTTTCTTTAACTTTTAGAGATGGTATGGAGTGGAAAGAGAGGAACTGAATGAAAATCATCACTTATCCAAGACTGCTTGCTTGTTTCTGCTTATGGCAATGCAGGAGCAGAACAATCAGCTTTGCCTCTGGTGTGATCCCAGCCAGTCCGTTAGCTAGTCCTTATAAATCCATCCATCTCCTCTATGAAAGTCACTGCCTTCCTTTTACCAAAGATAATGTATGTTATTGGGATTACACCACTGCATGCGAAGTCATTAAAGAAAGATAGACCACAATTTATGACCGAGTGTGTGGACAGCAGGGCATTATTTTAACCATAAAATCACAATCTGCAAGGAGAGTGGCCAAACCAGAGGAGCCATTAAAGACTTATAATTAACATCAATCAATATGACACTACTGTTGACATCTTTATTACTTTAAATACACTAATCAAATACTTCTGCATTCAGATAGAAAGACTGATAGGCAGACAGGCAGAGAGAACATCCCTACAGAGAGCAATTTTAAATTATCTATTCAAAAGGTAACAAAAAATAAGCACACCAGCATAATCACATGGAAATGCAGTGCAGTGACTGAAGCCATTTTCAGCTGGGATACTGGACCTGGGATGGTCAAGTTTGCATACAAGATACATCAAATCTGCCCTGTAAAAATACATTCCTGTATGCCTTAGCCATGCAGACAGCTATGGACTCTCCTAAACTGAGAGAACATATATCCCATAGACACGCCCTGTTGTAGGATATTTTGCATCAGAAAAATAAGTGGAGCACTGGTCTGCACAGCACCACTCCATTTTTCATCTCTACTTTTTCCCAGACAGGAAGTTAGACAGAAGAATATCATGGGATTATTTGCATACCCACCATTGTGACTGTCAGTATTATCCAATTGCATCCACATGCAATTTCATACCGCACAGACACTAAAATACATTGTTACTGCTGCTGCTCATACAAACGTTTCAGTACTAAGGAACAAGAAGGTGTTTCACTTACCAGGTCCCATGTTCTTGTACCTTTGTGAATACCTTTTTGAGGAGCAGCTCCTTTTGCCATAAGACATTGGCTTTGGCATTCAGGAAGAGAGAATTCTTGAATGAGTAGCAGGAATCAAATAAATGCATACAATTTCTTTTCAGAAAATACTTTTTGGAAGGAATGAAATTATGGTGCTCCCAACATCAGATAAGGTTTTAAGAATCCCTGATTTTTTTCTATTTTTCCATTTTCTATTATTCAAGTGGGGATAATAATACTTTTTAAAGAAAAAAAAATGCAACCACTGCACATTTATTTAGATCACATTTGGTTGTAAGTAATAGCTTATTGCAATATGGAAGTTGACTTTGGAAAGACATGCATGGTTTTCTGTCCTGTGGAAATTAAGTAGAAATAAGCATTGCTTTTGCTTGTTTAAAAAAAAACCAAAACCAATAACACAACAAAACAAAAGCAAAGCCAAAAACCAAACTCCCTCCAAAAACCCCAAAAAAAAAATCCCAGACTACTCTACAAGTAACATGAGAGGCTTTATGTTGTGCTTATCCTGATGGGCACCTTTTTTGGAGAGGTCAGTGGCAGCCTGCAGATCATCTCACACGTGCAATGAGTATGAGGATCAGCAATCCTGTGTGAAAACCACTAGAAAATTGCAGCACCTCTTCACTAACAGGCTAACAGGCTGAGCTGCCCAGAGGGCTGAGCCACACAGCATCCCTGAGCCATCCAGCCTCCAAAGACCTGGAAAGCATCTTCAGTCAGTGATTTCACTCATCTTTCTCAGCTCCACAGCAGGGAACTGAACTCTCACATACTATGTGAAAGCCTTACAGAGCACTAAGTAATGAGAAAAATGCAGTAATTTGTCTATTGAAAATCCAATTAGTTTAAGCCAATATTTATCAGATCACTCTCCTTAAAACATTTTACTTCAATTTTAAATGAGTTACACTAATTTGGATTGGACCGTTCTTCCCTAATGAAACTGCCAAGCCTTTCAGATGCTTTAATTCATTTCCAAACACAGTGGAGCCCCATAAAACAAGCACAAGGACGCTGCTAAATGCATGTGGGGTTGCAGTGCATTAAAACAAACTAATGTATCGAGTGAAAAAACATAATGAATGCTTTTACAGGGGGAGGAACTGAGACGGAGGTCTGAAAGGACACGTTGCAAACCGGGCAGCCAGCCATCTGTCTACCAGGCTCTCCTTTGCATCCTGCTGGAAAAGCAGCTTCTGCATCAGCGGTTTGCCCAGCTCCCCACCGTCCACTTGAGACATTCCCGGCTGCCGTCGTTTACCGACTCAGTGGGAACACACATCCCCTAATCCGAGCAGAGGATTGCGAAAGAGCCTCCGATTATTATTTTTTTAAAATTATTACGACCTTATCATCTGTGGAGAACAGCACAAGTGAGCAGATAGCCACAGAGAGCTGGGTGGCTGTGAGTCAGCGGCAGAGCCGGCCGTATCAAAGGCCGTTGGCGAGCGGCTGGCAGTAAACAGGAGTCATGCGCAGGGGAAATGACAGCCGTCAGGGTGCAGCCGCTTCCTGCCCCCCGCTTTCGGCCCTTGCCAAAACCCAAACAATACTTCCATCTGAGCAAACATCCTCAGTCACAAAGGGGAAGGGTACGACTCACAGCAGCATTGTTCACAAATATCCAGCTCACTCAGCATCCCAGTCCAAAAGGGGCTGACACTGTATTTTCCACAGATACATTTACATAATAAATAATACAAGCACCAGGTATTGCATGTTCACCAGCACGCACAACACTGCACACCGCTGCACATCCAGGTTCTTCAAACTGATTTTTATGTGTCCTAGGCTTGTTTTGGACAATCATCTATGAAGTAAAACTTTGAAAATGCTTCTGCTTTGAGAGCAGGCCCCAAATAGCCAAGTGTGAGGCAGTGGGACTGAGGGAAAAGGGAACTTGGGAAGGTATGGGTGGATGTTAAGAGTGGAACAGAAAATACCAAAAAGTAAGGTGACTATGTGGAGAGCAGGTGAAGATGGGAGAAAGAAGAGACAGCCAGAGCAGTGTTAGAAAACAGAATGAGGAATATCAGGGATACTGTAATACTTTCATTAATTACATACGCACATTC
Organism: Orthonyx spaldingii; assembly: GCA_013397795.1. Lineage (NCBI taxonomy): Eukaryota > Metazoa > Chordata > Aves > Passeriformes > Orthonychidae > Orthonyx > Orthonyx spaldingii. The sequence continues at coordinate 500,830 of VZTJ01000403.1, forward strand.
TACTTGTGTTTATATTCATGTTGCTTGAGCATACATCAGTACCTTTGCAGATCTAACTTTCTCGTTGCCACAAGGCATACATGCTACATTCTCTTCACCTTTTGTGTTACCCTACGAAATCAGCTCAGGAACAATCTTTCCCTGGCAAAGATACAGTTTCCAGCAGAATCAGGATAAAGTTCTGTACCTTTTCCACTCTTCTTTTTTATCTGACATCAGTGAATGCCCTTTATCCATGAATCCTAGATTTTTTATCTCCTCACAGGAGGCTTTAGGATGCTTGTAAGTACAAGGTGGCAGCATAAGAGGCCTTGCAGAAATGCAAGGCATTCATGTGATGTGTTTTCTAGGCTGTGTGCTTTCTAGTGTGCTTTGAGTGCTGACCTGACAAACCAGGAAAACATATAGAAAAAATTATTTCTTGCATGACAACCTCTTTCTTCCTCTCTCACAGTTCCTTCCACCCTCCATGCCCCTCCACATTGCAACGCACATCATTGCTGTCAGAGCAGCATGAAAATGTATGCAGGTACAACACCGGCCTCTTACAATTGTCTGAGCCAAAGCTATTAATCATCAACTGGGATTTGAAAATCATAACCAGAAGACAGCAGTCGCGACAGCTCCGCAGCATAATGACAAAATATGCAGAGAACGTGGAAGAGAAGAACATATTCTGTGTCTTTTAGTCTCTGTGCAATTGAGAGGTATGTTAATAAGCATGTTCATTTGAATAGCTTTTATTGTAACAATAATTTTCTTGCTCCACTGGATTTTTTTATTATATTCCTTAGAGTAATAACATTAATCAAGGCACTGCTACATGGCACTGTCAAAGAAAAAGCATATCCTGAGCGAACCTGCCTATCACGGAACCACTAGTGAATGCTTCAAGATTTATCATGGGCCGTGAGATCACATATTCCCCGCACAGGCACATGTGCACACACACACACACATACACATCTTTTCATAAATTACTAGATAGCATAGGCGTGGTGGAGGAGAATAACTATCTCTTTAACTTAAAGGTTTATGTCAACTTTTAATGCAATCAGTTGAATAATAGGACTCTCCATAAGATAACGTTCCTTTGAATAATACATGGGCTAGAAAGACTGTACTTAAATGAAAATGCATGAGCTGGGTTTTCAGTCACTTTATGTGACAGCAGCAAAAGTAAATTTTCAGCAGGGCTTCTTTTGAGGTGGTGTGTGTGCACAGAGCATGTGGTGAGCTTTCACCTCAAATGCAGGTACAGGACCCTGCAGAAATGGTATCACCATCCCTGCCTCTGCACCACAAGCACTCTTCGGCCAACAACGGTTCCACAATGTCTACACACCCCAACACATAAGCACATGCTTGAAACTTCTGAAGTTCGGATAGAATAAGCACATAAGAAAAGCTGGTCTTTGGAAACACAACCCACAACTCCCAATACACAAGCTCTGAAGGCCAGAGCTTTTTCTGAGTCCACCAGCCAGAGCTCTGGGAGGCTGACGGGTGCTCATCCCAGCCACTGCCTGTGCCTCACTGGAGCAAGTGCTGGAGGAGTGACCTGGGAAAGTTCAGCGCCGGGAACTGCTCTGGCAGCCTCGCCCTGTCCTCGCATTACCCCTCGGGCTTGCCAGCGATGATGACAGCTTTGCTCCCTTTGAACTGTCTGACAGAGCACGAGGGCTGACTTCAGCTGGCTCCTGTGCAAGGCAGAGCGCGCCGTGCCTGCACCACAAAAATCTATGGGAGCTCAGCTATTGACTTCAAGGGCTGCAGCACCAAGTCCCTTGGAGCGACTCCTTGTATAACCAACTTGAGAAACAGTCTGTGGTTTCCTTTAAGAGCCATTAGAGAGCTTTACATAGTTTTATGTCTAGAACTTAAAATGCTGGTATCTAAGACAAACCCAAAACTTAATCACAGAATACATTTGATATTTATCCATGGGTAAAACTTGCTTAATTAAACTTTTCCAACAAACATGACAAATATTATGCAGCACAATAACTCTCAGCTGAGGACAGCATGTATGCCTCCAAGCAGAGCAAAACATACATCTTAAAAATTAACAGCCTCTTGAGATATGCAAATACCTTAATTCCATGTAGTTGTCCAAACAGTTGCTGCAACGCGAGCTCTTTTATGGGTTATTTCATATTTACAAGGGTCACAGTACTGCTTACTGGTTTAAAGGCAGAGTCCACACATTTTTCTTCTTAATTTCTATTTTGTTCCAGCTCTGCTTATTCTAGTCTGTTGCAATTGGCATTAAGAGCTATGACAATTGTTTCTCATACGAACAGTTCACACATTTGCACTTCTCTTTCCTATATAATATTCTTAGAGCTACCTTGGAAAAAAGAAAATTTATCTTATTGATTGAATGTCACTCGTTCCAACACCACCACTGCTGGATAAAAATTAAAACCCCAAACCCTAGGTGTCTTCATTTTAGCATCTGGAAAACATGTGTGTTAGGAAGTTTAGACATATTCCAGAAACGATAAACAAACACTGCCAAGTTCTTTCACTGGCCTACAGTAAAAGCCAGCAAAGATGAAAAAAACGCCCATGCTTTAAATCTCAACTATCCCATGTAACTCACTTTGAATATTTCATAGTAAGCAAAACTGTATCTCTACAGCTATACCTTTGCACAATAACAAACTTCAGTAATTTATTGCTAATAAAATATATCTTATTTGTCACATTTATTTCCAAAATATCAATTATATGTAGAAAAGCCTGAAGCTTAAAACTGAAGCTTCTCATGATGTTTATGAAACTGAGGGCTAAACGTGCTCCAAAGCAATGGGAGAGTTTGCCAAACTCTGCCGGCCACTCTGCCCCTCCCTACTTGGAAAAAGGTTTATGTGGGGGAAAAAGGACTGTAGCTCTGCCTAGAGATGTGTTGCAAGGGATCGATATGCTTTGGGATTTGTTTTCCTTTTTTAAAATGCTATTTTAAATTTTAATTTTATTTTTCTTCTTCTATGGGCAGTTTGTTGGGACTGTTCTGTTTGTTGATTAATATCTCCTGCCTAAAACAATAAAACTGCAATTTCTTGAAATTCTTCTTCAGTAACTGGAACAGCCAACGAGCCAAGGTTTTTCTCTCTCACTGTTAAGAACAGAGGTGGCATGCTGTTGTGGTTGGGCTTTCTAAATTCTTATTTTATTTATTTTTGTATTGTTGTGTTCAACATTGATTGAATTGATTGAATCTTCCTGATTGCTGCAGGGAGGACTTACGTTACATGCTGCTAAATCTATTCAAGCAACAGCGTTCTGGTAGTGATGGCATAGTTATGTTATGTTATAGTTATATTTCTTATCTGCTGGCTGCTCCATTTCTGTGTATATATCACCATATGAATTATTAAAAGATTTGCAAGTTTTATTACATGCACATTGCCATGATATTTACATTCTGCATGAAAAGGAGAACAGCAAATGTGGTAAGTGGTCAGGAGTTAGAGTCAGAAGTTCATCTCTGGTTAGGGAAAGGCCACTATACTAATCACCCGTGTAAGGACTATGATAGCCTGGGAACCAACACCTTCTCTTTATGAGGTCTCTCACCGCTATTAGGGAGAGAAGCAATACTGGAGATTCTCGTGGAGACTGCATTGGGTTTAAAGTGGAATAAAACACTGTCCTGGTGCAAATAAATATTGGAATAAATCAAACCTGGTATAAACATTACCGGTATGCTGACTGTATTTACTTACCATTCCAGCCACTCCCCACTGGCTGAGGGCACCCCTGTAACAGCCTGACCCTAGAGCATGCCAAACAAGCCTTGGCACAGGCCCAGCTTCACAGGTCTACACTTCTTGTCTGACTGAAATTCAACATGCACTTGTATCAAGAGGATGAAGAGGTCATAAGGAGCAGGGTTAGATGGCTGCAGTGTTCACATACACAACCGAAGGCTCAGTTTACCCAGCCCCAAGTGGCGGTACTAGAATTTCTAAACACTGGCTGCAATGTGCTGGCAATGCCTGCTGCCAGTAGCTACCCACAGGCATCACACAAGAACCAGCCAAGCCCCATGGCTCATCTTGTGGAAGACAGACACCAAGTAATTAAGCAAGATAGCCACAGGGTTTCAAAAGGGAAGACCCCACCTCATTACACTCACGGAAAGCAGGTATGATCTTGTTTCACTATGTCATTTATATGTTGCAATAATTGGCTTGTGACATTTCCATTCCTTTTGGAAACAGTTGGTCACATGCCGTGTGTTAAGTGGTCTCATGCCTATGGCAGTAAGTGGCAGCAAGTAGAAATTTTTATACAATCCACTTCAGAAAAAGAAGTCTCAGTTTGCACCCAGAGACATTAGCTCAAACACTTCAGGAAAGCAAATGTCCTCTTTTTATCACCAACTATAGTTCCTACACAAATGAAAAAAAATTCTCAAAAGTGACATTATGAAAAAGAAATTTCTAAAAAGTTAAAATTTCAACCCAAACTCAAGATCTATAGTGTAGATCTGGAAAAAGTTGTCTTTCAGTTTTCTGCCCCAGGTCTAAAAGTCTACTTTGTGCAAACACAAATATTTGTTGAAAGTGCCTTGTCTCGTTCAGTGGTATGCTTTTCAGTTTTTCACAGGCAGTTTTTACAGCACCATTTATACCATTGACCTTGGCCTGAAAAAAAATATAGACCATAGCCATCCAAGTAGGCTATAAACTCTGCTAACCAACTTTACAGCTTTTAAATCCTATTAGGCTCCCTCATAGAGTTTAAAGCCCCTCTAAGGCATTTATCCCCAGGAATATACTTGTGTACTGCACAGAAGGTATAAGGATTTGTCTGGAGAAGAATTTGGTTCTTCAGTCACCTTGCAAGTTCCCTACAAGTCAGGTCAGAAATTTGACATGCAATATAAAATCAAAATCCTGCTATTACAGCAATAATAAATTTAGGAATTATACAGACCAACATAATGTTTTCTCAGATCTATTGATTGATAACACATAAACACCACAATATGATGTGTTCACTGAGATTCCTTACACCTTTTTCACTGGTAGGGAGATTATAAAATAGACATATCACCTCAATTTACTATGATGAGATCTACTTTCACATGACATACCTAAAAAATCCTACTCAAGGTCTATTGTTCCACAATCACATGCAGTAAGTGTGATTTTTAAACAAAACTGAGTTGAGGGCCCATTAGAAAAACAGCTAAATGACACTGATTTTACTGAGGATGGGTGGGGAGAAGGAAGGTTCCATGAAACAAGTATAATGGTGCCTCAGTAAAGATGGCAAACTCATCTTAAAAAACTCTCTTAATTTTAAGTTCTTTTTTTTTCCCCAAGAGCTAATAACTTCAGAACTAATATAAGAATAACCCAGTCCACCTCTGTGTTCAGCAGTTCCAATGTGCATGTATGTACCTTAGTAAGTGCAAGTCCTGGTTTAATGATGCACAATTAGTTTTTATTTGGTTTTAGCATTTGACAACTAAACCTTTTCTGATGGGAGTATTTTTACACCAGACCATGCTTTTTCTATTTTCTAAACATTCTGGATCATTAGGTAAATGCAAATTACACAGCCATAAGTAGCAGAAAGGAGCACATAGTCAGTAATAGCATAAATATCAGAGCATAAATTAAATACAGCCAGTTCTATACTTAAAACGCAAATAGACAGCAAAGTGAGTATTCAAAGAGCTGTAAGTGTAAGCTTTCTCTTATTGGTAACATGCTATAGTTATCATAGACACTGTTACTAGATGATATTGTATGTTATGGAATTCATATGCATAGACATATCTAATATCTGTTGCTGAAACTTCCAAACTAGGCAAATAGAATATAACAGGAGTTTGTAAGACATCATGAGCTTATAAAGAGAAAATGGTGTGTTAAGTTCACATACCAATTAAACTAGAAGACTAGCAAACTTGCTGACACAAAATGTAGCTTGAAAAGAGTATCCTAAGCATCTGAGTCTTACAGACAGTATTGCTGGGGGAAAGAACTTACTTAGGGTTACCTGCGATAGATACTACAGATAAGATGCATTACAATATACACTTTGGTGTTTATACTCAACTTGGAAAGTTAACTCAGGAAAAGTTAATGTGCAGCAGGGTCATCACAAAGCTTTTTCCAAGAAAAGTCACAAACCAGGGGGAAAAAGTGTTCTGGTCTGCCTGCATGAGATTCCAAGTAGCTGGGACTTTCTTTAGACTCCAGAAATTGCAGAATATTTCACGAGCTCACTCTGAATTACTACACATCTTTTGCAGAACAGGCTTAACACTTACCACTTAAATTAGGTCTATTTACAAACACAGAACATATACTTTTTTTTTTTTTTTCCCACCATGAGTGGTTTTGTATTGTCTATCTGAATAAGAAGAGTACATTTTCTGCAGACCACTCTGGTGGAGGTGTACTGCTCTACCAGGCAACACATCAACATAACATTATGCAAGGAATAAGCAGACTCCAGGCTGAAACCAAAATTTTGGGCTACCAAACAAATAATTAGTACAATGGCGAGAGCCAGGGCAACAGGTTACTCTGTCCTAATATCAGGTAGGAGGAGCTCTATAATGAGAAGAACTATAATGTATCCAAAATAAAAGCATTGTAAGAGATAACGGCAAGAAACTTTCCTAAAGGTATTGAAACTGCAAGGAAATCATGACTTAGTAACGCAAAATGCAACTAAGAAATTGCCAGAAAGACAAACAACAATTTCCAGATCCTTTCGGTTGATAAATGAACTTCAGACAAAAACTGTGGACTTAATTTAATGCAGGAATTATTTATCTAAATTCTCTTGTATAGATGAATCAGCCTTTTCAGAATGATTTTCCTTAGCTTAAAACACATGTAAAACAAAAGGCAAAATTTCTTCCTAATCTGTAGCTTTAATCAAAGATGAAGTAGTGGGGCTGCTGCTGAGGTTGTATGCCTTTAAATCTTTGGTGCTAATGTGAAAGTATGTGCTTGCCAATCCGATGTTTTTAATAATTGTCAGCACAGTGTCATTGGACTTATACACATCTTGATGAGAAAGTACTAAAACAGGAACTCTGCTTCTGCTTCTTAATCTGTTGTACTCGCATCAAAGCCAGACGCTATATAAACAGGAAACTGGAATGAGCCTGATAATGTATCACCCACAGGACTGAAGACTTAAAGGAGACTGGGCAGTCAAACAGAGCTACAGCCACTTTTGCATTTTCACTGATAAAACAATCATTCCCCAGCAGATCATCATCCTTCATGAAGCCAAGAACTAGAAAGTGCTCTGCAATTGCCTAAGGTTAAATAGCTGTTGGTTAAAACCAAGTCTCAGCAGCACTAAACTATACCCAAGTTTTCAGCTGCATTGAAAGATTAAAGGTAAAAATGTCAAAAGAACCTGAATTCCCATTCCTAAAGTGACTCAATTCCATCAACTTTGATTTTGATACCCACCATCCAACACAATGCATTTGCTTTTGAACATGTAATCTCTTTCTGGCTAGATGTCCGTTTCCAAAATTGAGTGTCTGTAAACAACTAATTAGTCTGACCAAGAAATGAATCTTGTAAGCACTCATCTCTCACCTTTTTTTTTTTTTTAAATTTGCTAATATGAACAGTTGCAAATTATTTTTAGAAACAGCAAACACTTCAGTTGTGGCTTGAAAAAAGCCTACAGGAAAATACCATGCAAGAAAGAGCACAATGCCCTCAGTTTTGAACTATGTGTTATTGGGCCTAATGGACTGCCAGCAATGTGCACATGCCACTGCTATTTAAAGTAATTTTTCAGAGCACTGAGGGAATTCACTGGAAGGCACTAATGAAGATATCAGGGAAGTTTATTATAACAAATAGGGCAAAGAGTGGAAAGGAGACTAAGTTCTGTACACCCCATTCTGGGGACCTTCAGAGGCATGATACAAAAGAGAAATGTATGCTAGAACTCTAATCCTGAGGTCTTTCCTCTGGTCACAGAGTCTTGACTTCTAAGGACACCAACATCCAATTCAAAGTCGAGAGAAAAAAGAAAACCCAAAACATAAAACATATCACTTTCTTTCTATAAGATAAAGTTTATGGTATAAATAAATAATAGTGCATAGCATTGTTTACAGGGGTCTGGATTACCAGCATTAGAATTTCAAAAGATTACAGATACTGTGCTGTTGTGACTGAGATTAACTACACATCTAATCAGGCAGTAATATCTTTCTCCAGCTCACAAAATCATATTAGAGTAAAAAACACAAAGCAAAGGAACCTACAGGCACAAAAATATTTCCCAGAATATCAGACAAAACTCTACAGATGTCCACGTTATCAAGCAGAGAGATTTTCTTTGCTTTACATCAGAGTCAAGCTTTCAGTTGCTCCACAACTGTTTCTCCCCATTTCAGCTCATTAATCTGCAGTGTAAAAATAATTGAGTGAGGCAATGTCTTTAGTTTTAACTGAAAGTTGAGAAGAAATACATTGGTTAGGTATTTAATGTACAGTTTCTAGATGCCCACTAATAGTACTGCATTCAGTTTAAGATTAAAGTTTAGATTATTTTTCCACTCTACAGTTACTATATTTATAAATTTTGTATTTCAATGAATCACAGGACGGGTCAGTTTGGAAGGCAACACAGTTGGTCACCTGGTCCAACCTCCTGGCACAAGCAGGGTCATCTTAGAGTACACGGCACAGGATTCTGTCCAGATGGTTCTGGAATATCTTGAATGAGAGAGACTCCACAGCCTCTCTGAGCAATCTGTTCCAGTGCTCGGTCACCTGCACAGTAAAGTTCTTCCTCATATTTAGGCAGAATTTCTTGTGCTTCAGTTTCTGCCCATTTTCCTTGTCCTGTTGCTTGACACTGAGAAGAGCATGGCTCCATCTTCTTGACACTCTCCCTTCAGATACTGATAGACACTGATGAGGTTCCCTCTCAGTCACCTCTTCCTGAGGCTGAACAGGCCCAGCTCCCTCAGCCTTCCCTCATAACAGAGGTGCTCCAGTCCATTAACCATCTTTGTTGCTCTCCACTGGACCTGTTTCAGTTGCTCCATGTCTCTCTTGTCCTGAGGAGAACAGAACTGGACACAGTACTCCAGATGTAGCCTCACTAGGGCTGAATAGAGGGGCAGGATAACCTCCGTCGATCCACTGGCAGTGCTCCTCCTGATGCACCCTAGAATCCCATTTGCCTTCTTAGCCACCAGCGCACTGCTGGCTCATGGATGCTTGTTGTCTGCCAGGACCCCCAGGTCCTTCTCCACAGAGCTGCTTCCCAGCAGAACAACCCCCAGACTGTGCTGGTGCTTGGGGTTATTCTTCCCATGTGCAGGACCCTGCATTTGCTCTTGTTGAATTTCAGAAGGTTCCTCTCTGCCCATCCCTCCAGCCTGTTGAAGTCCCTCTGAAGGGTTGCACAGCTCTCTGGGGAGATGGCCACTCCTCACAGCTTTGGGTCATCAATGAACTTGTTGAGGAGGCATCTGCTCCTTCATCCAAGACACTGATGGATAAGTTAGACAATACTGGGTCCAGTACAAAACCCTGGAGGTCACCACTAATGACAGGCTCCAACTAGACCGTGTCAATGATCACGATCTTCTGGGTAATAGAGACCAGAATGTGACAAAATGGAGTATTTGATTCAAAACCTATCTGAAAGCTTAAGAATATTATATAAGCTTATTGCCTTATTTTCTCTTGCTGTGACACGTATATCCTGCGTTTTCTTAGAGCACTGATAAGCCATTTAAAAATATGTTGTTATTAGGTACTTGGGCTCAGCTCAAATTACTGGATCTCCTCAAGGGACAGGACAATATCTTGGACATATGGCAACCACAGTTTACCATTGACTCATATATCCTTTGGTTTTGCTACTGTAAGATTTTAACTACATTGTTCAATGGAATATCTCTATATGCTTCCGTTTCACAATTTCTATAATATTCTCCAAATATAGCAGACTAAGTAAGTCTTTACCTGCTGCTTGTCACCATTGTAGCTCATCTCTTTTCTCTCATAATGTTAACTAACTAACAGCATGATGGAAAAGCCAAAAGCAGTTTAACTGACCAAAACCAGTGTAACAGGTTATCTGAGTTTAAAAGAGATCTACTTCAGTCCTATAAATAAGAATATTTCTAGTGTTACGTACCATCTATGAATCCCTTCCTACTTCAGGAATCTAGAAGGGGAGATGGCTTTCAAAGGCATGGTCTTTTAGAACCAGAGGAAGAAGTGACTATCACTGTTAATAAAAGTCATGTCAATAATGCTCTGTGAGCAGCAAGTGTATTCAAATACTGGGTTTTGGACATTTTTTCTTTAGCTGTTCTTGCTCTTACTTTGTTCATTATTACTGCTATTCAATAACAATTCATTTGCATTGGTTTTGAACAAAATATCCCAATTCTCAGATCTTAATACGCATTATATTTTGATTTGTACAGGGTTACGAGTTACACTATATAAGACAGAATTCCTTCTTTTCAGTGTATCAAATATTATAAATCAACAATAGTTATGACATTTTTCTCAAGCTTAAGGTACTTTATTGCCAAGACCCATCTCTCAGAAGCACAACCAGCCCTTGGTAAGAGCCAGTGTCATCTCCTGTTTCATTTTCTCTTCTAATGTGTTTTGTATCTTCACATAATTACAGAGGCCCTTAAACATCATTCAAATGAACAGGGAGGGGGTCACAAATATCCTTTGCACAAAATTAATTCCAGGTTGCAGTAGGATTATTTTGTACTGATATAAAATTGCCACAAAATACCGAAGAATGCGCCATTGCTATGTCAATTTTGGAAATACAAAATCTGTGTGTAGTATGTATTCTGTTCCACAGTAAAAATCATGTGCACACTGGGTATGTATAATTAATGAAAACAGAGTGTACATTGTGAACAGTACAGGAACTGAGACACAATAAGCACAGAACAATTTGCCAGAAAAATTCTGTCACTGTATCTTTTGCAAGCAAGCAAATTCATATTTTGATTTAAACCTTAGTTTATTATCAGCAGTAATTCACCTACAAAAGCCTCAGTTTTTTGACTTTCCACTTACTCATACAGCTCTAAAAGAAAAGACTCAGTTCTTCTGGTTAACACAGAGTACTAAATTATTCATTAGACTATGAATCATAAAAAATGCCAGATGCCTAGCCAAGCATCCAAGGATGGAGTTAAAGGTCTTCCCTTATTTATACACAAGTCAATGTGGAATGGTGCCATAGGCTTTATCTAGACGAAGATTTAAAAGTGAGCTGTTAACATGCCTTAGCTAAAACATATGTTAGAAGTCTTTTATTATTGTATATCTATACTTTGATGCACCTTAAGCTGATCAAAATGTAGCATGATGGGAAATGAATCTTAATCAAGGGAAGAAGATGTACACTAGGGGATGCAAACCAGAATTCTAATATGCATTAGTCAGAACTTGACAGCTGACGTTTTTTTCTGTGTCCACCTCCAAGTCATTGACTAGAAAAAGCTATGCAGGAGAAAGTTAAGTACTGTTTATTCAAATGGGATCAAAGTTAAAACAATAAGGCATCACCCCATGTTGTGTTAACTTCAGTTACAATGCTCCCAATTATCTGTAAAGTAACCCTACCAAGAAAGAATAACAGGAGAAAAAATCCTCCACATGAAGTTACAGCATATTAAGTCAAGAAAACAAAAAAAGCTCTTTCCAAGTTTGATAACACTTTAAAAAATGAAGTATGAATCATTAAGAATGAAGTAAGTCCTTTGGCCCAGAAAACTGAACTATGCTCCTTGAAAGCCAAATGAATAATTTAAAAATACCAAAACATCCCATATTAACCACATTTCACTTTTCATTATTAAAATCACAACAATGAGGTTCTTTGGATAACAATGACCCATGATCTATAAATTTCCTGTCCAATAGTGGTACAAGGATGGGTACTGTTTGCATGATTGTTAAGATGGAATGTGCAACATAATGTAGTGAACACATCAGAAGGCAAAGCAGAGATAAAACAGGGTATAATGCAAAACTGAACTAAAATGATTTGACAAATGATGGCTTCACGTACATTACCATTGTTTTCTGTAGAGAATTAGGTATTCAACCAGTCAAAAAAATTTCTGTTTTATTAAACACACATACCCATGCATATGTACATGTATCAATATGTGTCTCAAAACACAAGCTTTAAAAACAAGAAAAATGTTAGCAGCAGCCAGACCAATCGATCTACAAAATTGTGGCTGAATTTTCACCTCCTATTGATGGAGTTGTGTTATTTACTTCAGCCTGCAAGTCTATTAAATAGGCTATCAGCTCTATTTCTAGTGTATACTCTTGGACTGAGACGTTCACTTACAGTGACTCAGGCAGTAGTGGGACAACTAAAAAGTGGAGGACTTCTGTCAAGGGAGGTTTTTTGGTGACATATGAGTTGCAAAGAAATGCTAACACAGCAAACAAACAAGCACAAATAATTCCTAAGGTTTGGAAGTGAAAAAGGAAAGCAATGCCGTTCTCCTGGCTGGAAGACACATTTATTATTTCAATATGGAATTTACTGTGGTTAATAGATGCAGACTAAGAGAAGAAAAATCGATAGAGTCATGCATATATTCCATTTGAGAGATGTGGATTCTACTCTATGCAAGGACAGAAAAGTGGGAAACAGATTTTAATTTTTTAAAATAGTTTGAGAAACAGTAACAGATTATTATGAGTTTTACTCACGGAAATTAACTAATTAACTAGAGGATGTCATCAACCAGAATCAGGATGGGGAAACAAAACTTCCCTTCTGTAAATAACCCTTATTCATCTTTTATTCATTCATTTTATAACACAACCTGCAGTCAGTACAAATTTACTAGCAGGATGCATTAAGGAAAAGCAAAAAACATTCTGTTTCCTTGCCATTACCCATACTTCACCTTTTTTCTATAAAGAATGAGATAATGAAAACTGATATGGTTTATGACATTCCCCTTGCAAATTCAGAACAGTAAAAGTCTGCCCTTCTTATTGGCTTATGCATAGTGTAATTGTTTGGCTAAGGCTCTGGTCAACAAATATTGTATTTCTTCCAGGGGAACATCCATGCATCTAGTCTCTTTGCTGTGTTCTTTGGAAGAATCAGAACATGGGTAGAAAAATGTCAAGAGGAAAACCTAAACCTAGGCTAGGCAGTAAAACTCCCCAGGGGAAAATCATGTTTATTAAGTCACTCGTCTTACTCAGTAAAGGTTAGCAAGCATTTCAACAAATTTCCTCTTGGGTCAAATAAAGCTGGAAAGGGACTGGATGTGATATCACCTGACAGGCCTTGATTTTCAGATGAAAGCTACAGTAGTATTTTGGACTCTTGGGTTCTGCATCTTGATTTACAATAATAAAACAACATCTCCATTATTATTTTTTACAAACAAACTAAAAAAGTTATTTTATTTCTGGAGAAATTTACACAGAAGCTTGCCCAGTGTTCCATCATTAGATGTGAATCTAGAGCAGGCTGACAATAACAACTGCCATGACAGCTGCAACTGTGGGGTAATGCAGAAAATTGCTTCTGCTTAACCCTTAAGAGAACTAAAGCATCTACTTAGTTTTTTTCAGCCTTACAAAAATGCATTCCTGTGAGAGGCTCATTGTCTTCCTCTGAAGGAAAATAAATCCACTGTATTTACTGAGAGATGCTTTCTATAGATGATCTAGCATCTCATTAAGATGATTTTACCCTGTACTGTTCTGGTACGCAGGCTCTCACAAACAACATTTTCAATACTCTGCTCTTCAGATCTCATCACAATCCTAAACTAGGTCACCTGGAATGATGGTGTGGAACATAAACAAATAGATCAGATTCAACTTCTCCCTTTCTTAAGTACCTGATATTTAAAGGTATCTTTCCTGCAAAGGAAAATTTAAGAACAAACAAAAAATGTTTTCAATATCCCTTTACCAGTAGCTGGTTCCTCAAATCAAGCTCAGGTTGACAATGAGTGACAGTGACTGCCAGTCGACAGCTGTTCGATAGGTTTGTATCACCAAAGCTCTCATTTCTAGCAGACCAGGGCACAGATTTCCACCTCAGGGGGCTACGGAGCTGCGGCTGAAATGGTTCTGGCACATGAACCATCTCTACCCGAGACAGGGAAGCTCCAGGTCAGGGCTGAGGTCATTCCTGTTGAGGCGGAGAGCAGCAAGACCTATTCTTAGCACACATGAGCTGACATTTGGTGAAACCCTAACAAAGACAAGGGAGTATGTGAATACTTTGCCAAGAGGCCAAGAGCCACGTCACCCTGCTAACTCATATTACAGCTACAGCTTACCTCATGTTAGTTACTGCACGCTAGCTAAGATGTAGGAAAAAATACATCCATTGTCCAGGGAAGACAAGGCAGCTGAAAATTAGTGATAAAATGAACTTACTATGATATTGGTCATATTTAATTAGTTTTATGAATAAACAGGCTAACATTTCAAGCAACATCAAACCAATGTTAATGTTGAACTTATGATCAATCCATAAAAATGTAGACACTTAACAGCTGGCATATTGGAAAAAAAAATGTGTTTTGATATTGCTTTGGTATTTTGCTTTCTAAAACACATCTTAAAAAATCGCTTTCAATGGACAGCCGTTATCACCAATGGTATTTATTTTAGCTATCTTGCTCTTGCTACTCAGGCAAACCTTCAGGGAGGGGGAGAGACAGGAAGAAAACAATAAAGGAAGAACAAATAGAAGCAAAGTAAGCTATAAAATATTGAACAAGGACTACTACAGAAAATTGCCAAATATGAAATTAAATTAGTGCCAGGCACTGCTTGAACCATCAATACAACTTAAATTCCAAGCTAGGTTCTGAAGCAATGTCCCTGAAAGAAAAAAGAAGCAGTTTGAATTCCTTGGCCTCCACCTGTTGTAAACAGTTGCAAAGCACATGCCATTTTCTTTACACCTATAACTTCTGCTGAGTTCAGTAGTTCAAAAAGTCTCATTATTGCAGCAGATAAGACAGAATTACGACTCTGGGTTTGACATAGTGGAGTGCCTCATTACACACTGTCACAGACATCACAGGATGCACCAGAGATTTCTTCGTCAAGGAGAAATAATGAGCTGTCCTGGGTCCACAGTCTTTTATAGCCTCCCAGATGTTTGCATTTATTTATTTATTTATTTATTTATTTACTGAATTTAAAACACCCCCAAACCTATATCAACTAAGTAATGAAAAATAAACCTTTATCAGCATAAACCTGATAAAGATCAAAATACTGAGATTGCTGACAGGGCACCATAATGGAAATAACCTGTTTATTCAGCATTCTGTTTCGATAGTATGGGATGCATTCAGATTCCTTCCACAATTCCCTCCTCATTAACATCCTGTCCAGTTTGCTGCAGGCCATGACGTAGACTCTGATAATAGTTTTGGCATATGTTTCCTAAGGAAAGGCCCAGCCACCCTTCTCTTGAGCGGATGTTGATTGTGTTAATGCTGAAGGTGCATATGCACCACCTCCTGCTGGGCCCAAGCCCCAGCACGCATGTGACCTGTCACTGTCACTTAATGCTAACCACTGAAAATCACACACAGATACTACAGACCTCCTCTATACATGAACAATGCACGTATGTGTGTGAATATGCAGAGACACATACACCAGGCATGGAGTCAAAGCACACAGAAGAGCTTACTGTATCTTTTGCTGAAAAGAAATCACTATCGTCCCCTGAAATCTTACAGGAAGGGCAAAAAGTACCTCATGGAAAAGGAAAATTCTTTCAGTTCTATTATCCCAGAGCCTCATGTACAACAGCCAGTGATATAAGGCTGCTTTTTCAATTTTTAATATTTTTTCCCCTCCAAGAGATATGCAGAAATAGCATGTGTCATTTTAATGCAAAACCATAACAAAGTCTTCAGCAGTGGTAAGACCAAATGAGTTTCCAAACGCATGAGATGCATCAGTTGGAGTGCTGATCTTCAATAAACACAATCAGAGATATGTAGTCAAATACTCCCCTTTGGCCTCTTCTACATCAGCAAACTAAACAGCGCCAAGAAGCAGACCCAGACAGTAGACTTTAATTGTCTCTGCAGTTCAGTTATTAGACAAGTTCTTGGCACAGGTTTGGCAGACTCCCCAGCACCACAGGGGAAAAACACAGCCCAGAGATAAATCCCGTAAGATTGGATGTGGTCACTTTCTATTGGAGAGTAAGAGCTGTATGATTTCATCATAGACTGTCCGTATCTTCAGTGCCAGAGGATACTCCCAGGCAAGTTTAACTTCTTAGTTCAGACACAGTCTTTCTGTCCACTGTCAAAACACAGCCTTGGTTTAATACAGGTACCAAATCTCTCTCAAACATGGAACAACTTCACAGTATCATTACTTCAGACAAGAATTTCATTACTTTCCCTATCTGGTGATACAAACTATATCTGAGCTCCATCATACAGCCCTGTGAAGAACATTTAATGGGACAATATGTAGAACAGCAAGAATTTGCCACATCAAATGTAATCCTTACACAGCATTCTCCAAAGATGAAGTAATAACAGCAAAACTGACCCTGGAAACAACATCTAGAGGAGTAGAAAGATGTCAAAAGTAAAATATCAAGCCTTCTCTTTTAAAAATAATTATGGATAGACAAGCATATACAAATACATGCAACTTACAACATCATAGAAACTTCTGAGCTGTTTATGAGCACACTGCCTATGTAGGGTCAGGTAATGTACTTCTGCAGGGCCTAAAATCCCACTGAGGGAAAGGAATATAATTGCTAATATCCTAAAGCAGAGTCAAGAGGATGGAGTTCCCAGCTGCTTCCACTGAGATTTCTGGAACTTGTTCACCCATGCTGCACATCCTCCCTAACACCCATGGGAAGAAGCCAGAGTTTTACTCTGCAGCAGTATCTACCATGCACTGCTGAACTAGAAGACGCAGTAATCTGGAGACAAAAATTACAGAAAGTCAACAAAGAGCAGCCTAGGCTTTATATTCTAGATGCAAGCAAAAGGAGTGAAAAATGGAGAGCAAAGTATGTCTCAGTATTTCATATTTTTCCAAGTCAAAAAAACCCCAATACAATTTCTCACAGAAATCCAGCTTCCACTTGTACATGCCTGTGTCCCTTCAAAACTGAAACTTTGAACTCTCATCTCCAACAAATAGAAGGATACCTTTCTGTAAAGGTCAAAAGAAGAGGTGACTTAACTGTCTCCTTCACAAATTCTTCTAAAGAGTAGCATATCTTCACATTCTCTCATTAAAACAATTAAACAATTCAATAGGGTAACAGATTCTAGTAACGTTGCCAATATTGATATTACATCCTAGTCTACACTCCTAATCTGTGTTTACAGTGATTTTGTATAGCATCAATACTAAACACAGCCAAAGTACAAATCTCTCACTGTTGTTCCTTTCTTCACTCAGTCATCCCCCTTTCCTCACCTCGCCCTTCACATGGCAGGTCAATGTGCATTGCAAAACCTATTTTGACGGAAACAAGGCAAGAGCTACAATCTGGCACAAAGCCCTCCTAGACAAAGAAGCAGGATGGGCATTTTTTTTCCTAGTACTATCCATCTCAAGACTGCAGGGTTCTGAGGGCTGTTGATTTTGGTTTGTTTTTCCTAAAGCTCCATTTCATATAACCCCATGTTTGGCAACACCCTTTTGGACTGCTGACTTTTCTTAAAATGGCCATAGATTATCCCTTTTCAAGGGGATATCCCTTTCAATTGAAGCCCTTTTCAAGGAAATTCTTGTTTCCTCATAGCTATAATTTAGAAAGGAAATACGAGAACACAGACAGGAAGGAAAATATGGGGAGCTACAAAAGCAAAAATGTATAAGTAGAGAGTCTGTATATAAATTCTAGACCAAAGTAAAACTCCTTATTTCAAAATACGCCTCTCACAGCAGTACATGTATTTTATTGGACAATATTCACCTGCTCTTTGCAATACTGGACTCTAAGGAATTATAACTGGGAAATGTATTTTAGATACAATGCAATATATACTCAGAAGCCAACAAGGTGAAATATTAAAGTGAGTTAACTGCAAAGGATGGTAAAGATCTGGCCTCCTTTCCCCTTCATGCATGTTGTAGCATCTCTGCGGTGGTAAAGAAAACCCAGTCGAAAGCCAGCCATGAGGAACGTCACTCATCGATGCCTGTTTTGGTTACATTTCCCATCACCAAGCAGACAGGAAATATTCTCAGGCTCACAAAAAGGTAAACAGAAGCCAGAGTTAAAAGTAGACTCCTCTTTCCCTTCCCCTGCTGCACACTATTAATATGAAAGACCGAAAGCCGTATGGGGATCAAGTTATTATCCAGCTACTTATTGCCTTCAGGTGGCTCCAAATTAAAAAGAAAGATTGTCAGCAGATGTACCCATCTATTATGCCCCTTCTTCCTATGGCTACAACAGTATTACATTTACACCCATCTGCACGCTGTAGCCGAAGGTGTGCCACTATTTCACAATCCAACCTATTTTTTATTCTCCCTCTCTTAGGAATTCCGAGGTCAATAGTCGAGTTAAAAAAATCACACTGTGCTTCAACACCACAATTTTTTTTTTTTTTTTAAGGGATGATCCAGAGATAGATTTATTTTCTTGAGCTGCTGCACCTGGAATGCAGCAATTATAGCACAGATATCTCCCCAAGAGCTCTGTCATCTCCCACATCAGCCGTCTTTGCTGTAGGCACTGCAGAACCATGCCTCTGTTCTCTTGTCATCAAATGCATTTTCATTTTATGGGTCCTAACGTCCCACTAATCTTACAGGGATTTTCAAAGGAAGCAGCTACTTAAATGAACAACTCTTCTAGAAGTTTAATTACATCTATCCCGCTATCTTCTTTTTCACACTTCAGACTGTAGGTGGAATTACTGGTCAGGGAACAGGTTGTCACTAGCAGCAAACTGGCCACTTGAACAAACTAGGTACATAGAGCAAACATAAATAATAATTATCAACAGTCTCATTTTTTATTTGTGGCTATCTGGACAATAAGTAAAAAAGAGCTGTTGTTTGCAAACAAAGTTCTCATATCAGATATGTACATAGAAAATCACCACAGATCTCTTCAAATGTAATATTTTACATAGATTAAATATGTTAAATCCACAATATCTCAAAGACACAAAATAATTGATAGTGCAAACTTGATCTACTTTAACACTCATTGGCAATTCATATTGATGAATTGCCAGATGCTCAGAGGCCTGGAACACCTCTCCTACAAGGAAAGGCTGAGAGCTGCGGTTGTTGAGCCAGAGATCTTTTTGCAGCCTTCCAATACCTTAAGGGGGCTTATAAAAAGGAGGGACTTTTTATATAGATGGTTACAGAACAAGGGACAATGATTTCAAACTGAAAGAAGGCAGGTTTAATTAGGTATTAGGAAGAAATTCTTTGCTGTGAGGGTGGTGAGGCAATGGCACAGGTTGCCCAGAGAAGCTGTGGATGCTGCATCCATGGAGGTGTTCAAGGCCAAGTTGGATGGGGCCCTGAACAACCTGGTTTAGTGAGAGGTATCCTTGCCCATGGCAGGGGGATCGGGACTGGATGATCTTCAAGGTCCTTTCCAACCCTAACCATTCTATGATTCTGTTTCACATCCACTTTACAACATGATAAAATTGTGTGCACGTCTACAGGTGTAGCATCTCACACTCATGAACTCATTGGCTTACTTATGTCTTCATAACCTTGTGGGCTAATTTCCAAGAGTAGTAAAACGTAAAAACAATCACTCAAAACACATCCAGAACACTAACTTCAGGACATCTGAGTGCCACCTTTGTTCACTCATACAAACATAGAGATATTCATCAACAATAACCAGTAAGATTGAATTTAGAAGCACAGCCAAAATTTCAGAAAAATTTTTGCCACGTGTGTATTCAAATTATTTGACATTTTCTTAATGCAAATAATGAGAATTGTTTTCTGTCTTCTATTTTTTTTCTAGCTGTACCTTGGTGGAAACACTTCAAAATATTTGTAGTTTTTCTTCTACCACAGAAACAAAATTCTTTGTGCAGAAAGAAATAAAGGCAGCAAAGATTATATCGCTTGTTGTTCATTTCACAATGTAACCAGAACTGTGCTACGGAAAGTGAAGCTGAAGGTTAAATTTGGGAATGCAGCAGGAGAACCTTTCAGCTGCAAATATTGAGGCAGCTTCCTCTTGAACACAAACTAGAGATGACTTCATAAATACTAAAATATTATTTTTAACTATGTGAAAAACAAATAGAAAAAACCAAGTATTATTTCCAAGATGGACCAGTTGCTCTCATTCTTTCAAACCTACTTTGAAACACTCTCCTTCAGGCTCAGTTACTCAATCCCCAATGTTGAAGCATCCTTAAAAATCACTCAGTGCAATTGAAGAAGGTCCATGTTCTCCATCAGAAGTGTTTTTACACTAATAAGGGCTCTGAATGGATTTGGAAGGCACTATCCAAGTCAACATGCACTTTACAGTAACACAGGCTTAGTTCGTGCTAGTATTACATGAAATTACCCCAGGGCCCAGGAATGCACATATGCGCCC
The DNA here is from genome assembly GCA_013397795.1 of Orthonyx spaldingii. Classification (NCBI taxonomy): domain Eukaryota; kingdom Metazoa; phylum Chordata; class Aves; order Passeriformes; family Orthonychidae; genus Orthonyx; species Orthonyx spaldingii. The sequence continues at coordinate 521,455 of VZTJ01000403.1, forward strand.
AGGTTTCCTCACACATGTGAATGCATTCAGATACCTTTATTCTGAAATCCTCTTAGAGGACTCCAACAATTCACTTAAAAGGCTTGTCGAGATTTTCTGGTTTTCAATACATTTCAATCTCCCTAGTGATTATAATCGGCCCCAAAGCACACAGCTATGCTTGTAGCATTGCTAAATCCCACTCACCAACTGCAAGCTTTTATCCTAACATGAAGTCAAAAGAACAGGTACCTAGATTTTGCACCTGGGTTGGAAATTTTCAAGAAAATTTCCAAACATATCTTGATGTTAATAAGACAAAAAATCTATCTATATATATATGCATGTTAACATTGTGACTCCAGAATATGTTTCTAATATTCTATTTAAAACACATAAAATTAAAATCTTACTGCTATACTTCTTGTTTTTGAATAACATTTCCTTTCTAAACTGTCACTGTCATTAAAATTAAATTAAACATTTACAACTTGTTTTTAGAGACATAAGGAAACAATATATTTCTGCACACACTTTTATAGCACGCACTCCTCAGAGAAAAATTGGAACAGGCAGTATGATACAATTTCATCATATCATTATTTACTAATTAATAAAATACTCTCTCTGGATTCAAATACTTTATGCAGTCATTTTTCACTTTAAATAAGAAGCACCTCTACAGTATAAATTCAGCACTTTTACACAAAGTTAAAGACAAGATGCAATTTGTGCCACAATATGAAATGCGGCTACTAACAACATCACCATGTACAGTTCAGTGAGTGCTATCACTCTTGGATCTTTGGTGCACATCAGCATTCCAGATCACAGAATCATTAAACAGTTACGGTTGTAAGGGTCCCTAAAGATCATCTAGTTCCAACATGCCTCCCAGGGGCAAGGGCACCTGCCACTACACCAGGTTGCTCAAAGACCCATTCAACATGAATGTTGACAGAGATGAAGCACCTACTACCTCTCTGACCAACTTGTTCCACTGTCTAATCACTCTCATTAAAAAATTTCTTCTTTAATACCTAATGTAAATGCACTCTCCTTCAATTTGAAGCCATTCACTCTTGTCCAACTACTACAGGCCCTTGTACAAAGTCCCTCTCCAGCTCTCTTGCAGACTCCCTTTAGGTACTGGAAGGCTACTCTAAGGTCTCTCCAGATCCTTCTCTGGTCTGAGTAACCCCAGCTCTCTTAGCTTGTCGTCATAGGTGTTCCAGCCCTCTAATCATATTTGTGTCCCTCTTCTGCATTTGCTCAAACAGGTCTGTATCTTTCTTATGCTGGGGACCCCAGAGCTGGATGCAGCATGCCAGGTGGGTTCTCACTAGAGTGGAGTAGAGGGGCAGAATCACCTCCTTTAATCTGCTGTCCACACTACTGTAGATGCAATCAGAATATGGTGGGCTTTCTGGGCTGCAGGCACATGCTGCCAGCTCATGTTGAGCTTCCTGTCAATCAACACTCCCAAGTTCTTTTCCTCAGGGCTGCCCTCAATCCCTTTTCCAACCACTTAGCCTGTATTTGTACCTGGTATTGCCCAGATCCAGGTGCAGGACCTTACACTTGGCCTTGCTGAACTTTGAGGTTAGCAAAGGCCACCTCTTAAGCTGGTCAAGGCCCCTCTGGATGACATCCCTTCCTGCCAGCGTGTTGACGGCAGTGCACAGTTTGGTGTTGTCAGCAGATCTGCTGATGGTGCACCAATCCCACCGACCATGTCACTGACAAAGATGTTAAACAGTGTTGGCCCCAATACTGACTCCTGAGGAACACCACTCATCACTGTCCTCCACTTGGACATCAAGACATTGATTGCAATACTTTGAGTGGAACCACCCAGCCAATTCCTTATTCATCAAGTGATCCGTCCATCAAATCTGTGCCTCTCCAATTTAGATGTTATGTGATATTGTGAAATGCTTTGCACAAGTCCAGGTAGATTGCATCAGTTGCTGTTCCCTTAGCCACCAATACAGTAACCCTGCCACAAAAGGCCACCAAATTTGTCTGGCATGATTTGCCCTTAGTCAAGCCATGTTGGCTATCACCAATCTCCTCTTTGCTTTCCATATGACTTAGCACAGTTTCCAGGAGGATCTTTCCTATGATCTTGCCAGACATCAAGGTGAGACTGTCTTGCAGTTCCTCAGGTCTTCTTTTTTTCCCTTTTATATTTCCCCTTTTCCAGTCAGTGACAACTTCACTCGACTGCCATGACTTTTCAAATATGATGACCATTTGCAACCATTTGTTTGCAAATCCGTGAATTTTCCAGGCCCTTTTAAACCCCTTCCCTATCTCTTGTTGAAGTTACTCTGGTCCTGTACTTTGAAATTAATGGACTGTAAAACAGATAATTGGGTATGGGAGGTGATGGTAGAATGAACAGATAGGTGACTGATGAGCTGAAGCAGTGGTCATCCTGTTGCACAGCTGGACCCACAAGGTGCAGTATACTGTTATATTCTCTTCTTAAGGAATGTATTTGCTACAGTACTAAGGCTGAGAAAACCAACAATATTGAAGAGTCATTGCTGGACAGGACTCCTCAAGGCAATCCTACTCACTCCACTACTCCAGTGACCCACAATTCAACAATCCTGAGTTGGCCCTTGGGTAGCCCTAGGTCCTCCTCCCAGAAAAACTCTTCTGTTGAGGATATGTTGCCTATCATACCTTCCTCCCTGCTGCAACACAGCCTCTGCACCAGGGGATTAGATGAGTTGCTTGAATTCCCTGAGCTTCACAAGGGGAGTGGGGGCTGTCCAGAACTGGTTGCCTCTTGGGTTTCTCAGAGGAAAGGGGGAGGGGGAGTAAAAACCCCACTGATCAGTCAGTTGTTTCTTCTTATTGACAATATGCAATATTTCTATAAATCCGTCATCTGCAGGACAAGACACAATTACCTGAAGAGCTAAAATCTACTCTCAGGTCACAAGCAAGAGTGAGATATCTAGGTAATATCAGAGGCACAATTACCCACGGAGAGGAAGCAGCCAGAAAGAGGATGATAAGTACCAACAATTTGCTTATAAAACAACAGGAGACAGAGAGCCATATATCTTGGGCAAAATAGTATCTCACTTCCTCCAAGAAACTGAACTATAATCTCAGCTGAAAAATACAAACTTCAGAGTATTATTTTAGCATGAGGAATAATCTTACTGCCAGCTTTGTTTCTATGCTGTGTCTGCCTCGCTTTCCAGTTGCTCTGGTTGGCTGTTCAGAGATGCTCAGGCAGAACCTGTTTGAGCAGGGACTGGAAAGACTCATGTGATAAAACCAGTGTGAAGTATAGGTCTGTGTTCATTGCCTCCTGTGGAAGTAACAGAATTAATTATTGAGCTGCTCACGGCCTTTGAACCTTAAGGGTTATGATCTGAACAAGAATACACCCCGTCCCTGAAGTTCACTGAAGTGCAGATGCTGAAGCTATGAGGCTAATTCCCTTCCATAAAGGCAATCAAAACAGTCTGATGGCACCTGGTGAACATTAAAGGCAGCTTTGGTTTCAAAGTCAGAAACCCTTGGGAAAAACAGAGGTCACATTTGTCAGGTCACTCTTTGCTCTCCAAACATTGCTTTCCTCCTTTCTTTCTTTATGTTTTCATTAACACTATCAAGCCTGACAAATATTTTCCTTCTTTTTTTCTTTTCTTCTCCCTCTCTCCCTGTCCCTCTTGATTTCTTCCACCATCTATACCAGCCTGTTCTACCCTTACCCTGTGAAAATTTGATTAAGAGAGTGAGCTCATTTGTATGGTAAAGTAGCAAACCAGATCAGGTAAAGCCAAGCACACTGCATCTGTTTTATAACCATCACATGGTTGTTCTCCTGTGCTTCAGCCTGTCCGTCAACATTCATGCAATGTTATCCAATTGCATGGAAAGCAATTCCTGTACCTTAAAGCAGAACCACTACTATCCATATGGTTCCTGAGTGCACAAAAAGCAGGGAACAGCTTTTATAGGAAAACCGCAAAAAGCATGACACTAAGGAGCTCACCCAGGAGTTTGTTTTCACGAGAGGTTATTGGCAGAAAAGAAAACTAAAGGAGTGGGAGAAGAGGAGACTTCTCCCTACAGGGAGATTCTTCTCAACAGTTCAGTGGTGGTGAGCTTACACCCTAAGCCAGAAAGACTCAGACTCCTTTCACAGATGTCACACCAATCAAAACTTATGTAACATGGCTGAAGATGGTCTCCTTATCTGTGTAAGCTACACTCCTGGCAATACTTAATTATACACTTGCAAAGTCATTACATTTCATCACTAAATAAAACAGCGTTTCAAAGCTGGAAATACTTTGTAGAAGTCAGAATTGCTCTACTGCATCTAGCAACTGCACAGCAGCTGAAGCCACCTCCTTTCATGGGTCTAGGCATCTATGCCTGTTATTATCTGTTGGTGAAATGGAACAGCATGAACACTGTTGGCATGGGCAAATATAGGGGGAATTTGTTCCCAAGTAGACCCTTACCCTGTAATCTTATATGTCTGTGAATACATTTAATCAGGAAGGCTACAGTATTTTAACGGATGAAAAAGTGGGGTTTTTTCCTTAGAAAGGATTGCTGTAGTGACTAACATCACTCCTTCTTAAAATCCTGCTATCTCTTGCTTACATGTAAAGATAAAATGATTGAATAAGCCCTTTAATTTAAATTCGCTGGGTTTCTTCATACACTTGTTCATAAGCAAGGTTTAGACTGTAGCTGGAAGGATGGTTGCAGGCATCCTGTCCTCCAGGCTCTGAGAGGGTAGACTGCAACAGGCAGATTGAAACACACCTTAAACTCAATTTCTGAAGATATTAAACTTTTGAGATCCCACCCACAAATAATGAAGACACCATTCTGCCAAAAGTCTTAAGAGCATGCCCAGAACTGGAGGCACCTATCATCTCCACAGTCCTTGGATCTCCTCCTCTGCCCACTGGCATATGTTACAATAATTTGATCCAATATACTACAACTACTTAGCAAAATAAGGGCTATGTACACAGATATCCTATATAAATCACTAGAAGCTGACACCGAATTCCTCTCTCATATGTGCTCATACAACCCACAGACACTCTACCGAATTCCCAGGGGCAAATTAAGCCAGTGATGCCCTTCCACACTTACCTGGGCACAGAGTGAAGTGCAGAGTGTTTTCACTATATACAGTCAATTTATTTACAGGTAGGTGTTGGTATACCACAAAACACTGAGACACCAAAACAAAGAGGGATGGGTAGGGTGAGTCTGCATTTATTCTGGGTTCACCTTTTAAGGAACAAAAAGAAGGGACACCATTGGTGCTTAAAAAACCCAACATTAAATGGACATGAAAGCAGTAGCTTTGCAAGAACTTTTCCCCACAGCACAGCTGTGCTTCAAAAGTTCTCCAAAGTTTTGGTCATGACTGATCTAGCCAACTCTGCTTTTGGCTAGACACAGCCTTGGTTTTTCCTCTCTCCCTCCATTTATAACTGGCTGACACCTTAGAGAGCATTGCATTTTGCAGGGGACGTTATATGGAGATCTGCAATGTTTTGTTTGTTTTGAAAATCATTCTCCTCATTCTTCTTTCCATCTGTTCTACCCCAAAGCACCTGTGAGAGAAAAAGATGGTTACAGGTGGTCTGAGTGTTGGAGATGCATGTTTTTTATTTCAGGAGGCAGACCTGATGTACACAGAACATGGGCCAGGCAGTGGTGGATGCCCCATGGCAATGTGACAGTCATCTGATGTCACCGTGAGCTCACACACCTGCTCCAACGGTGCCAAGGGCTGAGGGTTTTCCCTGACTGATGTGTGCAACTGTTCATGGGGCTGTGTGGGTGGAGGATGTGGGCTGGCCCTGGCACCACGCCAACCTGAACTTCCCTCTGACATTGCACAAGAAGACAGACCAAGACTCATACCTGCCCACCCACACAGTCAAGCCAGCAAATATAAAAATATGTGACCTTAAAAAACAACACACAATGTCTCCATTTTAATCCTTTTTCCCCCTTTCTCACCAGCACCAGATCTGCAGACTCAAAATCAACTTACAAACAGGGTTGGCCAGTTGTCTTCACATTTGCTACCACATTCCTATGGCCACCCTCCTAGAAATTCCCTCAGATATTTCTAACTTCCCACTTCTCTATTTAATTCCAAAAATAAAAAAGGGGACCTGGAGAAGAAAAAAGAAAAAACGTTTGCACTTCTGTCTGTATGAAAAGTACAAGTTTGGCTTAAGAAAGTAGCTATAAAGTACAGAAGGACCAACTTCTTAAGTTTAGAAAAACAACCATTTCTACCACATATGCTCACCCATCTCCTGAAAGGAAATTCACTGCTCAGAAACCTGATACTCCACATGCTCTAATTAAGGAAAAAGGAAATATCTTTCAGTCTCTTGTGCAAGGACCAATGAACATAAGTCAAACACTCACCTAAGACCATGAAAACACTTTGAAAAGAAGTAAAACAAACATTCTGCTAATTTTCCAGATGTAGTTTCAGCAATGTTTCTGATATAAAGGCAAAGAGGAAAAGAATTTAGTGATGTGGAAGACATACCTTTTATAATCTATCCTCAGCCCATTCTAAGTATTTGTGATGGAGGGATTTGCTCTTCCCTGCTTTAGCAGGGCTCCCAGGGTGACACAAAATGGACAGTGTCACACCTCAAAAAAGCGACTTTCTGAGAAGCATTGTGGTTCTCTGGTCACACTTATTTCTGTAGCACCTCTTAAACTCTTAGACAAAGTTCGCGAGAGTCAAGGGATACACAGCCCACTAAATCTTCATTTACATCCTGAAGTTTCAGGAAGAAAGTATTCCTCCTCCAAGTGTTTCAGAAACTCCAAGACTTGCTTCACATTGAAAAAACTCTGTCTGTGGTGTAACCTTGTTATTTCGCTTGCTTCCAACCAGCTTAGCGATGGTGAGTATTCATCACATTTGTACCAAGAAAGGAAGGAAAAAAAAAAAGGGCTAGTCAGAAATATAATTTACATGCACATTTCCAGTTCCACTGAGTGTCACAGTTACCTGCCCAAGTTTGGCCCCTTTGAGCTCACTGACAGTGCTGAAAGAAGGCAGGTTCTGAAATTAGGGATTGCAATCAAGGGCTGTTCATTAAACAAGCCAGCTACAGGGTTTTTTTCCAAATCTAGAGACTTCTAAGAACACACTTAAGTTTTTGAAAGTGAACACACTTAATTTTATTTGAGCTAGTGAAATTGAAAAGGAGACAGTGACAGGAAAGGCATTACTAGTACAGAGATAAAGCCTGAGCACTGTCACTCCTGATACCAAGAGATGGCCACGCATTCTTATGCCCCTTCCACCTCAGAGTCAGCTACAGGAACAGTAATTGAGATGCAAAAGTACAAATAAGAAATGTAACTCTTCTTATCTATTATATTCCACCAATGTTAGTTCAGTGAAAGATCCGCTCTTCTTTAGATGTGAATGCTATGGGAGATCTAGCCCTTTCCATCTTGCTTTGCAAATTACAAGGCACCTTCAAAAACAGAAAGTAAATGCTAGCTTCCTTTCTCAGTGTGTTTTATTTGTTGATCATTTCCCAGGAAAGTGCTAAACACTTCTGCTGAAAAGCATTGATCTGAAAATACTTTACTGCTATGGTCTATGTTAGACACCAGAACAAAGCAAAGTTCAGAATCTTTACAGATTGTGCCTACGCAATACTTTCAGAGAACTTGCAATATTTTTGCACCTTTATGTATCTTATCACTGTTCACAGAAAAATAGACATAATTCTGTCAGAATTAAAATTATGTTGAGAACAAATCTATTATTATAATATATATTTTTATTATTATCATTAGCAGCAGTAAAACAATTTTTATACAGCACCTTTTTATTCACAGAACCCAGGGCACATTGCTTATTGTTCTCATTTTACAAATGTAAGACCTTGGGAACTTTGAGATGCAGTTTCTTTATTAAGGTCATACAACACACCACTGACAGACCCTGGGACAGAGCACAGCTCTTCAATCCTACCAGATGGTAGGCAACAAAGCTAGATACCCTGGTTTTTTCCTTCTTTTCATTTCCGTCTCTGCCTCTGTGTATTTTGATCTGCCTCATTCAGCACTTAACATAGCACAGCTTCAAATCCTGGCTTCCAGGAACACAACTGCTTTTTTCTCTAGAACTGCCCTGCTTTGTGCAAGACCAAGCAAGCATCTACATGTACAAGCACACTCAACCTCAATTTGTGCCTGAAGAGTCATCCTCCCCCTGCTACCCCAAGAATCACTAGAGTACATATTTGGAAAAAAGAGATGAAAAATTACTCAAAAATTGAGATACTGCCCTGTCTTTTTTCTGGTAGGGTAAAAACATTACCTACTATTGCAGTTTCTTCTCTTGGTCAGAGTGCATAATGTCACAAATCATATACAAAGCTAGCATTTTCTAAATCATTTGTGTTTGTTGTGTATCCATTCTCCCCCTAAGACAGCAGCACCTGTGCTTCTCACCCTCAGCTGATCTAATAAATGCAGGCTTAGAACTGACAAAGGACAGCAAACATGTCAAGAAAAAAAAAAAATCCAAGCCACAAAGAGCCACACATTTCAGGAAAAATAAAAAAGCCCACAGTGATTCCTCAATGGCGGATGGTAACAGTAGAAAGTCATAACCATCTTTTTTCTCCCCACCTTCATTTCATCTTGAATACCTGCGACTGTCAAAACTCCCTTTAACAGAGTAGAAAATTCCCTGCCAGCTACAGTTGTTGAAAACTTGAGCCAACCAGTCCAACACAGCTGGATGAATTATAGTAAGTTATAACTAATTCAAGGACGTTCAGCTACCAGCTACACATCTTTTCACTGCACAGGTACCTTTGCAAATGGAAAAGTTGTGCAAGTCTGGCCTCCTGCAACCTGAATGAAGCAAGCAAGAAGCATCATCCTTTAGTCTCACAAGAAAAGTTCTATAATTTGCAGTGTCAGCTCCACAACAAGGTCTTTGCATGACATTACATTGTCTTTTTCTTGCCCTCACAAAGTTTCCCATGCTAGACAGTAATACCAAATTATGAGGCAACAATATGTTGGCACTATCGAGTGAAGGATGATTGAGTGGATGCAGTAACCAATGCTCCCAGCATGCCTAGCCCTACACAACCTCTTCTTAGCCAGGTGTTTTTCTTTGCATGGAAAAATGTCATTAAGCTGTGGTGTTTCACCTTGTGGCTAACAGCAGAAAGGTTTTCTGTAGTTGGGAATTCAAAGCAAAGGGTCTGAGAAGCAGATCTTTTAAAGCTCCTCTGCCTATAGTTTGCTGAACTTTCATTTTTGAGATAAAATGTAAAGGCAGTTTCCTCATCTATTCATCTACTTTAAAAAAACCCCAACCAACTCAAGTTCCTGCGTAACTGCAATACCTAATACTTTGGAAGTACTTCTCTAAAGTTTCATTGTGCATTTTCTGACAATTAGCACAATAAATCAGTTCCAAGCTTTCTCAGACTCAGAAATAAGTATCAGCTATTCAGACACTAATCTGCAATTACTGGTGGCAGGACAATTAACACCATGTGAATTGTCTTGCTAACCAAAACCCAAGTGGAATGGATGAAATAATTATCTTATATCAAACACATAGATTCCAGCTTGTCCTCCTGTTCATGTCTCCACACACTCTCAACACAGAAGAAATCTCATCTTTTAAGTATACAAACACATAAAGGCACCAACTAAATTAGAAACTCCATGGAGTCGACTGATTATGATCTCATCACTTCTTTCTTTTTTTTTTTTTTTCCAAAGCATTTCCTTTCCAGACTGAATTTAATTCATTTGAAAAAATTTAACCATGGAGTATCTTGAACTCTCTGGAGGAGACAAGTGGCTCAGTCATGACTATGCTACTAATTTGGCCTGGTTTTAATTTGACTTAAACCAATTCATTAGTTTGATTTAAAGCAAACACAGAAACCTGGCAAGAGTGGATGCCACAGTACTGAATGGCATACTATTAAAAACCAGCAAATATACATGCATTTTAAAGAAAAAGAACTCTTCTGTTTTGAGCTAAATACAATGTATAAAGAGTTAAATTTACAACAATAAACCATTACCTTTTTTTTTTTCCCAAAGGCAAGACCTTGTAATTAACCCTCAAGGAAAATCATCAACTTCCACACTGCTCAGTTTTCTGTCCTTGAGACATTTATGGCAAAAATAAGCCCTGTGAGGCCCCATGGCGCAGAAACGCCCAAGTGCAGGTGTGTCTATGGATATCTGTCTATTTTTTTCTCAACATTTCCACCCTGTGGCTGCTTATCTAGACCGCCCTCTCCTTTCTATATTAATCTCTGTTTATTCTCCTGTTTGGCAGCGAGAAGAACACTCACACACTCCTGTTTATGGTCCTCTGGATTCCGCCTAGTAGCTGTGCTTTGACTCAACAAATTTCAGGAAAGTCAGTGCTGAGAAGAAATGTGTAACTTCCCAGCCACATCGCTCTGGAAGGAAATGAGCTGTGCTCTGTAGGGAAAAGGAAATTGCTTTGGAAGTCTAGACCGAACCCTTCCTTTTCCATCCCTCCTCCTGTTTCCCCCTTGAATATATTTAAGACAAAACAAAAGGAAGCTGAAGAATGAAAAAGAATCATTGGGCAGAGTTTCCATCTCTGTGTGTAATAAAAACACAGGTGGATGTGGATTTAAACACTGGCGAAACATCAGCTAGAGGAAAGGTAGGAGACACGGGACTACAGAAGCACCTCAGAGACAAGGATATTGGCAGCATCTAGTATAGCAAAATGTGGTGAAAGGCAATATGCTGCAGGCAGCCACTCTGATCCTCCTCTCAGGCTGGATTTGTTTTTAGAATGCAGTAAGTAATGCTGATCTAGTTGCCTAGGACTGTGATGGTGAGAGGGAAAAGGCTGCAAGGATTTAGTAAATTTCCTCTGTTCTCCCAAACTGAAGACATAGTAAGAAAAGCAGGTGTGAAATAGGACTGGAAGTGCAGAGAAGCTTGAAACAATCAAATGAACTCAGGAGAATTTTAGAAGAAGCCCATGGAGACTCTATGAATAGAGGCAGAGGTCAGACAGTTTGACCAACATGGCCTCAATGTAGGAGGGAAGGCCAGCAATAAAAACAATGAAACAAAAATATTAGGAGTAAAAAATATAAACATATTATAAAACAAAATCAAGAAATCACCAGGTGAGTTTGGTACTCTTTAACTGTGGACCAGAAAATACAAGAGCAAGTTAAGACAATTTTCCTGATTCAAAGAGCAAAAGAGGGACCGAGGGAATGGACAAAGAAGTTTCTGAGTAGTGAGGAAAAATTATTATGGTGGAAAAAAAGTCTGACTGTAAATTTAAAAAATATTAAATGTTATGGCAGAGGAATGGCACGAGAAACACCGAGGAAAGCAATACTGTGAAGGAGAAAGCAAGAAAATACAGGTGCCTGTGGGCATTTAAACAAAACTGCAGCATGGACAAGCACCAAGTTTCACTAGCTTCCTTTATTTCCTGCTTAAATGAAAGGATATCTTTTGTTTGAGTTTGTTTGCTTTTGATAAGAAGCAACAAAAGGGGAAGGAGTGGGAAACCAATCCATCATAAAATTCTTCTGGTGCGCACCTTGGGAATTTTGCCCAATCTGAGTATTCTGAATTCCTGCTGCAGATTCACTGCAGCTTATGTGACCTTCCCCCCACCACAAACACATATAGGAAAAGGAAACCAGAGTTACATCAAGAGAACAGTGGGGCTGCAAGATCACAACTTTCTTGTACCCAAGGTCAGAGCTCAGGCATTGCCCTTGGTTTGTCTTCTCACAGAGATGCAAACCAATACACTAGGCAGTACTCTCAGAACCTTCTGTCCCACTCCCTAAGGAAAAAAAAATGAAAAGACAATACTTTGAACCTCCCTTTAGCCCCTGCTGGCACATGTTTCCATATGGAGCAGGGGAGAGGAAAGGGAAGCAGTGATGGGACAACGCATCAGCCAAGAGTTCACAGGGAGGAGTGCTGCAAATGCCTGCTAAAATCGCACCACTCATATCCTGAGATTATACTGGCCTACAGCATGTGCTGGAGCTTAATGTTAGGTTTATGAGTTGTACTACTTTCCAGTCAAAAAAAAAGAAAAAGAGAGAAGGGTTTGATTTTGTTTTGTTTCCGACCAAGTGCAGGAAAGAAATTTTATTCCTTAAGGAAAGTTCTCAGGAGTGGGAATGAATGTGAGGATTGTATGTCTGAATCATCCTGTTAATTCCCTACATCCCACACCACACTGAGTTCAGATAATGTTTTCAGCTAGGAAACTTTTTAAAAAATAATTTAATTTTTTTTTAAAGGAATAACAAAAAAAAAAAAAATAAAAGAAAGAAAAGAAAGAAGTGATTTAGAGCTCCTCCCTTTCCAAATCACAGCTGGACCCAGAAAGACTAGTTTTGTTTTTAAACAAAGTCAGCAAATTGCCCCTAAGCTGGTCGATTCCAGTAATTGGCATCAGAGTAATAACAGTCACTCAGTCGGTTTCCCCTTTGCCAGACCAAAAATAACCATTCAGGCAAATTCTTCCCAAAAGTGTTTATTTCATCTGAAGCAAGTACAGTTAGGTTGCGGACACATCTTTCTCACAGTTGGAAAATGAACACCTCTATACATAACGTTGTTTGTACACTCCTCTCTGCATATTCAGCTAACATTAGACAGAGATTCAAAATAACTAAAAGCATCTCCTCCCTTTCTTGTTAGGAACAGCAGAAATAGAATTATTTTTATCAGATGCTGCCTGTGTAAATATAGCCTTTGTGCTGTTTACTGCATGCTTGTAATGCACTACAGGAAAAATACCCATTTACCCTACAATCATAGGAAACTTATGCTGATTACAGGGACTAATAAATCAATATAAAAGCACCTTCCATACTTATTTGAGGCAGGTACATAGTTTCATCCACCTAAAAAGCACAAAATCACCAAAATCATGGTAAGTTTTCCACATGTTAAGTCAAAGCACTCCTGGCTAACCAACCTGGACACATCAAGTGGTAGCCACAACATTATTTAGTGTACTTACAACACAATGAGCCTGAAGTGCAGAGGCAGTGTGAAGCTTGATCTGTACAGTCCTTCCAAGACACCTCATCATGAGGACACTGAGGATGTGGCTGAGAGCAAGGACTGTACAGCAGTATTGTCTTTACTGAATCTCCTAAGAGAATAGAGACATTATATACACGAGATGTGAACAATAATAATTTAGTACCATTAAAAACAGGTATTCCACACCACTGTGGCTACTCATGTCCCCTGCCAGTCCTTCCAGTCTTTGAGAACAGGAAAATCACACCTCAGTTTTATCTCAATAGATATAAATCAACATTTTTCCCAGAGCTTGGAAAGGGCATTGGTGCCAAGGTTGGGCATTGGAGAATAACATGGAGTTCACAGACATAAGTCTTTCATAACTTTTAAAAAATTTAGCTAAGTGAGCCTACTGGAATAAGAACATTAAATAAAAGGAGCAGCAGAAAACATTTTTTTGGCTCATGGTCACTCAGCATGAGACAGTGGAAGAAAGTGGCAGTGACTCATCTTGACACGAGATGGAGCAAAACCTGAAGGAATACTGGATATAAACCCCAAGAGATAAAGGCCAGGGTAAGCTACTGATGAATCTCAATGAAGTCACATCCAAAAAGGAATTGATCTTTAAAGTCTGGACTCCGAAATACAACACTTTTCTTGAATTACATAGCTTTAAGTTTGCTTTTAAAACTTAGTAGGAAACAAATCATTTTCATTTGTTACAATTTCTGTTCTAAAAATGGCTAACATGGTCATAAAATTTCAATACAAATGAGACAATATGGTACCTGTTGTTGCATCTACAGAACTGCATTTTTGTAGACACATGTATGCACACAATATAAGCCTATTCCACCTACACACAAACTATATAAGGTTTGTTTCAGACCTGAGAAATGGATTGTGCTTCCAAAAGATATTTTTCTCCATTAGTTCATCTAACAGAAGACATTTCCTCTCTGATCCACATAGTGTTAACACACACTGCTTCTATTTTAGTGGTATTTGCAAACATACAACACACACTTATTCCCCTCTCGTTTTCAATTGTTTGACCTACGTCAGTTGACTGAAAATAATTACTCAGTACCAACTCATAAAAATACAGTATCTACATTTAAAAAAAAAAAAAAAAAAAAAACAAAAACCAGTAATGTGTTCTTCTTACTAACCCACTTGGTTTCCTAAACAGCACTTTAAGAAATATGTATTCCATTTCCCTGAAAAGAAGACGGTAGTATTCATGTTTTGTACATAAGCAAAGGATAAAACCTTCACAATGCAACTTTTTAAAGCCCCATAATTTACACTCTGGTGTCATAAACCAGCAATAAAATATTTCAGAGATAGCCATAAAATTGTGATCCAAGTTCTTTCTTTTCAAAATCTCTGCTTCAACTCAGCTGCTAGAGTCTGAGCAGGACTATTCACATTTAATCAGTGGCAAAGTTCACATGTAGTCCAAACTATTGCAATGTTTGCCCGTTTCCTGATGAAGCCTCCCAGCTCATGCTCACCCCTATGCCTGGAAGGGGCTGGACATTTTGCTACAAATGCTTTCACCTTAAGAGGTGTCTATCACTGAACCCAAAATGCTCCATCTGAAATAACATGGAAGTTTGAGGCAAGGCAAAGAAAGACAGGGCTCTCACTGAACTTTCATGTAGATTTCTGGTGTGCTGTGGTGGATGTGGAACTTGGGGGCTGGTGCTGTAGCAGGATTTGCCTCAGCTCTCTTCCAGAGCCTGCACTCTGGGGTGATCAAGCACTGTACCAACTAAACCCAGAATTTCCCCCATGTATTTGAAACACAATAATCTGTGAAACCTCTTGAGTCTTACCCATGAACAGATCCAGTGAATCTGGGAGTGGAAACCAGAGACAGACCCCCTAGGATCTGACTCCTGCCTTACCTTTTGGGCTTCCAGAAGCCATTATCCCCAGGCCCAGAGGTGTCCAGGGCAGCTAGCACCAGCTCCATGGGCATGGATGACACACCAGTGCCTCAACAGGAGATGCTGTGCCTGCCTTACAGGCTGTGATCCAATTCCAGCTACTTTTAGACAGTCTCTGTACAGGAGATGTGTTTGTTTTGGCTCTCTCATTTAAGGTTTCAAGTCCAAATAATAAATTAAAACCAAAATAACACTCCAACCCAAAACAGACTGAAAACAAAAGCTTTGTATGAAAACATACAAGTAAGGTGCCACATACACCAGCAAGTTTATTTCAACCTGTTCTATAACAGGACAAAGTAAATAAAAGGAAGTATGGAACAAATCACATTCATAGGATGCTTCACAAAATAATCACAAGTTGCTTTAAAAATTATTTGAAGTTTGAATCTACACTCATTGCAGTCACCTGGAACTCTGCATTTTATTAGTGGGGATATAAGATGAGACATTGCAGAAGATGAAGCAGTGAGCTCTGACAATTCAACATACTATTACAGAAAATACCAAGTCTAGATCTCATAGTAAGGTGTTTAAACTTAATCCACAAGGAGCAGAGCAGTTATGTTTATAAATAACTCACAATCAGTGAGAGATTATCTTTGATTCTGCTGTTGACCCACTGAACTAGAGCAAAGACATTTGCATGTTACTGCAGTGAGTTATCAGTAGGATTATTACAGTAAGTGAGTGGATGTCATACAATAGAAAATAGGCATAGGAAAGTGGTAGACATTGTTACATAAAATGCTAAGGCAAAAGCTTGAATTTTAGTCCTCCTAATGCTCATTCCTTTATTTGACCACAGGAAGCAGGCTACAAAACACAACCCTGTCCAGTGAGAAATATTACAGTCAGGAAGTCCATAACAATTCAATTACTGTCATGGCTTCTTTCTTCAAAGAATAAATTCATTTTACCAAATAAATATATTTTTTCACCATTTCCAGATGACTAGAATTATGTCACTTTAATTTATACTTAGGTTACAAAAATGTAAACAGCCTGCTAGCATTTCTTTGACAAGACAAGCATCAGTGATGACCAGATACAGATTTTAAAAGGTTTTCCTGCATGCTTCACAGTCACATGGTGTGGTTTTGTTTTTCTGTTGTAGGTTTTACTCAGCTTGGAAATCAGCATAGTCAGTATTTCAGGATATTCAAGATTCCTGGAAACCTCTAAGAACCACAACATGTCAGGCCCTGATTTGGGAATGTGCCTACCTGTTTAACCTCAAGCACAAGACCTCACATCTTCATTACACAAAACTTCAATCAAGCATTTAACTTTGAACATATATTGAAGTGCTGTGCTGAATCAGGAAGGATCTGGACCTTTTTAAAGAGCAGGATTGTTAATTGACTGCAAAGATGTTATATCCTGCAACTAGACTCTTAATGAGCCGTGCCTGCTGGCAAGCAGCTCTGATAGCACACAGCAGCCAGCTGGTCCTCAGCAGCAGGGCACGTGGATTGCTGCATTACTCATGGGGTAATGAGTACATAACCCCCTCTCTCAAATAACTGCAGGACAGGTTGCTGCTTGCTCCAAATATGTTGGTTCCTGTGCACACCTGGCCACTAGTCACTGTAATTGAAAAAATATTAAAAAATCTCCTTTTTAGAGTCATCTATAATACGACACTGAAGTGATTTACTTAAATAGTGAGTTTTATGGTGGAAGAATATATAAGGCAATAAAACATCTTTTACAGCTGGTTAAGCACTGAAACAAAGCTGAGAAATTTGGTAACTGCAAAAGGGTTGCTAGTGAGGATATTCTAATGCAGTGAACACTCACAAAATAAAAGGAGATAAAAAAATCGAATCTCATGCTTGTTTCCTTCATGTTGTTTCATCTTTTGGAGCTGCACAGAATTGCAGCAGCCACTTCCCTTAGACTTTCTGCAGAAGCTGGTACCAAGGACATGCAGTTTGGGCACAAACTGAACAAAGAACAGTTTTGAAAAGTGTAAATATGTTTGAGGCCAGGTAAGTAAATAATTGATCAAAGCCACAAGTTTAGTGGAAAAGGAATGCTACGGTTAGAAAGTATGTTTCCAAAACATTTGCTTCAGTATCTTCAGCAACTTAACTTTGAAAGTCTGAGGAGATCACACTCAGCCATGACATAGGCATGTGCAAATCATTCAAATTCAAAGAAGTTAAACCTACCACAACAGCTCTGAATTACCATTACAGAATGGGTAATTCATTCTAAGTGTGGAATTACCCATTTTGTGCATGTAAATGTTACCATCCATCATTACAGATATTATTCTGAGAAGCTAAATTGCCTGCTTAAGAAAAGAGCTCCATGGTGTCAGTAAACACTTTGCTGGTGTTTGTCAAGTGAACATTCACTGTTTCTATGCTGTGATTCCTCTCTCATCACAGACTACCATATTACAGAGCCTGAAAGTAAAAGAATCTTGAAATGATGCAGCACCTTTAGGCTAGTTCAGATTAAAATCAAGCTTCTCACACCCTTCTCAAATAAAAAAGCATAATTAGAGGAATTTAAGCAAAACTTCATATACTTTTATTTTAATGGTAACAGAATCAACACCTTTATTCCTTCTCCTTTTTCTCACAACTCTTTATACAACTTCCTCAGGTCAAATTTTTACTCGGTGTATTCTCTGTGTCCTCTCCGTACACTGCACTCTGCTTTTGCATGGAATCAAACAATATGGGCCCTCACTTTCAGCTCGAACTTTTATAAAGCACTGTCATACAAATGAAAGAAAATATTTTAGCAGTTTAATCTGGTTATTGTTTCTTCTGCTCCAGCTGACATTGCTGCTTACTTTGGATGGGTAATTGGTCTGTAGTCTCTATTTACAAACTTTTACATGACTTAAATAAAATGCAGCAGATAGTTAAAAAAAAATTTTGGGCACATATTGTGTGAAAATACTTTTCCAAATTGTTCTGAAAACCATGGCCAAATACTGGAGTCGCTGTTACTAATAATTTATAATATATCTCTGATGAACAAGGTTATCTTCAACCCTTTCAGCTGCTGTAGAATACTTAGATTTTAGCACAAACTGTACCATTTTGACATGCTTTTGCTACTTTATTTGTGACATCTTGAATAAGACCATTGCTGTTTATAATAACTAATTTTGTGTTTGAAGAATGCTTGTAGAAATCCACAACTAATGGAATACATGAGAAGACTATCAGATTTGACTTTTGTTTTGTCCCTTTTTAAGATGGAGTTGCTTTGGATACATTGTCAGAATCTCTTAAGTAACATGTGACAAGGAAGCATGTGTTCTCTTAATGTCATTTTATTCAAAACTGTAAATCAAGTTTCCTTTTCTTCTTTATGATTTTCAGCAGTAATTTACACCACGGAAGAGCAGCGCAGCTTTCTGGTTCCTCCACCATCTCCAGTGTCCTGTAAATGACATCTGAAGGATGGAAAGAGTGTCAGCTCTTCTATCACCACAATATTTGGATTCCTACTCATACATTCAAACAAATTCTGAGAGACTTAATTTAAACCAAGCCTGAGCACTTGTGGTTTTCTTCGCCCACAACCAACTTCCAGGACTTTCAGTTTGCAAAAGTCATTGGAACATTAATAATTCTTCTTCCTTGAATCACAGATACTCCATTCCCATTTATTCATCTTCCTGTAAACACATTTTTTGCTTCAACAGAAAGCAGATACATCCTACACATCTAATCAGCACAAAGTACTTCAAACCCACCTTTAATCAAAGCTATAATTCCCACACTGTTTTTATACACAGTTGCCTTTTTTAGTTGTAGTGGTGAACTCTGCATTTTTCACACATCCCTTTCTACTTATCTATGAATAATATATCCCTGTGTAATTAACCTTCATATATACCTAATACCTAGGACTTAAAAATGACCAACACAAATGAGGCACGATGGAAGTAGGTCATTCTGGCAGACTATTTACATCATGCTCCCATTTAAACCAGATCCCCAGGTTTAGCAACATGCTCCCCTTCTACCTCTGCCCAGGAGGATCCAAACCTGGAGTAGCATGTCCGATTCTGGCATGTTTAAAAGCATCTGCTCTTTTTTGCATTTGCTTATTTTAGGCTACGAATAAATTCCTCCTAACTTGATGCTTTCCCTGTCCTTCTCTACTCCTACCACCTCCTTTCCTACAGGTTGTTTTTCCCTCACTAAGATTCCAGTGGGTCTTGTGCCCAGAAATGTAGACATACATTGATTTAAACAGAGAAGTACAGAAGTACTTGGGAATGGAGGAAGTATTACAAAGGGATGATTGTAAAGCTACCAGTATTTCAAGCAAGGCTTTTTTTTCCTTTAATTCCCTCCTCCACCACAGTGGACCCTGTAAAACAAGTGTCCCCTTTCTCCCTCATCCAGCCTGATTCTGTGCTGCTCTCTCTCTTGACATTACTGCAAGTCTCATGACTCGAAGATGCAGTTCCCAAAGAGAAATGCTCGAATGAGAATGTCATGACCAGTTGACCACAAATGCTACCATTATTCATCGTTAGACCGGATTATTCCTGCCCACCATGGATCACATCATTATGCAAAGGCATGAGCTAAGAATATGGGAAAAGACTGGCAAAAGGCCTCTTTAAGGAGCATGCCAAATTTCACCAATTCATTTAAAGAACAAAGCATGTCTATCAAGGTAATCTTTATATATTCTGAATACTTTAATGTTAAAAGAAGTCCAGGTGTTTATTTCTGAACTTCCATGCACACATTTCTCTGACTTATGTTTTCAAAAGAGGGGACTAGATATTATAATAACATCAACATATAAAAAGATTCAGCTGTTTTTTCCATAGCTTCATACACTACTGCGGTCATTTCTCTTGGCAGAAACATTTTAAAAGCTGCAAGAAAAGACCAGCAACAAGTTGACTTTCAGATTTATTTTTTTTTTTAACTTTTTTTTTTTAACTTGAACATTGTCAGACTCATCTTTAGCAGGAATATTTAATATTTTTGTCAGTCCATTTCTTTTATCTAGGCTCTATACAGAACAGTAAGTTTATAATTTTAAAAAAATATCCACTAACAAAATAAATGAAGAAAAACCTCCCTCAAGGGAAGACTTCTTTTAAATTAGAGAGGAGACTAATCAAAGAGAAAATGACAGCAACCCATTTTCAGGACACCACCACATGAAGACCCACTTAGCAATTACACACATACGTGACAATAAGCCACACACACAGCTTGAACATGCTGGAGCTGGACTCACACTGTATTGCAGCTCAAAGATTTCATTTCCCTGCTGCCTGGGATCATAGGGGATGGACAATTGTGGTAGGTTTTGGCACACATGCACAATCAGGAATGCTGCAGAACTGTCATCACCCTCACATTGTTATTAGTGAAACAACTGAGGGCAAGCAGAGGAGAAATAAAGGGGTACAGCAAAAAAAACACAGCTCGAGATGTGCACATGCTACTCCCCTACAAGCAGCATCAGAGGATGCTGAGAAAAAGGAGTTACAAGCACCTGGTCAAGAAATGCAGGATCTGAAATGAAGCCACCAAGGATCCCAGTTTGTGACACAAATATATCATACTTGACTTCAAACTGACCGAGCACAAAGCCTCCCAAAAACACCAGTTTGCTTTGCCAAGGAACAGCATTAGCAGCACAAGCTTCACTTCTCCCTTTTCTGCCTCTATGCACTGTGTCCTTGGCATGTTCCCTGCAGGAAGAGGCACGAAGCAGAGTTGCTGCAGGAAACACACAGGAGGGAAGCAGCTGCAGCAGCAGCCACAGTGCAGCTCCCCAGCCAGCTCAGGGCTTCACCTTGCACTGGCTCAATTTCCCCTTGACAAGTTGTTAAACAACCACCTGACTACAGCCAGCCCCCCTCAGGGGCCAAGTCTAAGTGTGTTAATACACTTTCATGTAAGGCAGATTCTCAGATTGGAAAGTATTTTCATGTAATAAAAGGTAAAAATAAATTTACCACACTTAGAGATTAAGTGCATATATTTTCAGATAAATACCACCTCCCAAAGAAATGGCTTAATGCTTAAAATATTTTGACAGGATGGCATGTTGCCCACAGGCCCCACAGGCTGCTTGGAAAGCAGGAGTAGAAACAAATTTATAGCAAAGATTTTGTTAATATGTTCATCTTACCTATACTAGCTAGTTTGGGTTGATTAGCAACCCCAGGAAAAAATGCAGGAGGCACAGAGAGGGAGAAGAACCTTTAAAGCTGCACTTGTCCAAGGTTTGTATCACTGTCCGTTTTCTAGCCCTTTAGCCATATTCTAACCTCTTGCCAGTAAAACACACTCAGCAGTGTCCACAACAAAGAAATCAGACCTCCTTGTAGCAGCTGAAAATGTGATTTTCTTCCTTCACCTGCAGGCAGTATTAAGGGGCTGGGGGGCTCTCCTAGCTGTGCTGCAGCCTCAGCACACACAGAGGCTCTGGAAAGGGGAAGAGGGGTCAGAAAGCAGTAGCTGCTCTCCCTAACCTGGGCATGGAAGCCATGAAAAACTGCACATTGTGAAGGCAAGCAGCCTACATAGCATGCCTGGAAAGTAATGTTTTAGGATGGCAAAAAGCTACATTGTGATGAGGTTGTTTAAAGGCCACCCACAGGTCTAACAAATAGTGGACTTAGGGAGAGATGGAAGAAGTTGCTCATGCCAAAGGAAAGGAAAAATGTCTTGAAGAAAAGAAAAAACAATCCCAAAACACCTCTACTCCCATTCCATTTTTTCCCCTTCTGTAATGTTGAAAAGAAAAAGCCTCACATTTTGTAAACCTGCCATAACCTTCCTAGCAGGTAGGGAAAGACAAATATAGGGGAATTCCATTTACCCCAAAGGTTGGATTTTGTTTTATTTCAGTTCACTTTAGCTTTTTTTTTTTTTTAACCTAAGGCTTTGAACTTTTTTTTTCTTCAGTGTTGCAGGAAACCCTACAGAAATCATGTCCATGTTTAATCCCTGTGCCAAGTTCTCCACCTCTGTGCTCCACACACTGCTCATTCAGTGCACGCCTCGCTCACCCAGAGCTCCTCCGTGCCGCCCTGCTGAGACCCAGGGTGAGGGAATAAGAAATGACTCAAGCACCTCCCATTAATGTTGCAGCAGTTATTCATTTCCACGGTTATACTGAAACCAAAATAAACCCCCAAATTAACAAACTATGGCAAGAGAGTACAATCTAAGAGCAGGACAAAATGTTTGATTTTTCACACTTCACTGGTCATTTTTGCTTCCTGCACGATTTTCTTCCTCTTCTGTTTTGTGAGACACCATCCCTCTTCCCACTGCCTCCCTCTTAGGAGGGCTTGCAAAAGACCTCAGGGCAGCAGAGTGCAGATGCCAGCGCCCGACCTCCATCCGTCAGTAGCCCGCCCTCCATCCATGGCCAGCCAGGCACGATGTGTGAATGAGGTTTGGTGCCAGTTTCCATGGCAATGACACTGCACGCTGAATGCACGCAGCCCATAGGGCTGTTTTTTTCACAGAGATACACGAAACAATAGACTAAGCTTAGGACATATAGCTAAGCTTAAGGCATGTAAGGAGGAGCCACCACCGTTAAGTGAAGGCAGAGCATTTCTCTTAATGTTTTCCCATGACTACCTCTTTTTTTTCCTGCAGCAATCTGTCCTAAGCAAGCATTGAAGAGCACCAGTTTCAGCAGCTCATACATATATGTGGTTGTATATAGTTGTATATGCTTGCAGACGGCAGAGACCATGCCATCTATATATGGTCAAACAGTATTTTCAGTGACCCCTCTTTACCCTCTTATGTCTGAGAGAGTTTCTTAAGGGCTTTCCTCAGAACCACAAAGCCGGAGCTTTAATTCCTGACCTATTTCCAAAGCTCAGCAAAAGCCAGCACAGATGTATGTTCACCACAGAAACATCCTGTGATTTTGTAAAGCAATTTAAAAAAAAAAAATAATAAATCTGAAGTTGCAAGGCTAAGCACTCTGAAAGCTCTTGGATGAAAAAAGTCACTAGGAAAAAAAATAGTTATTGTTTGGTTTAATATTTTCCATTTTAAAAGAAAGTGATTTTCATTAGATGAAACAGCTTAATGGTTTGAACAAAAATCTAAGGGTTTCAAACCTCCAGCATGGGTGTAGCATTTGATAGCTAAACACTTCCTAAGCTCATGGAAGGGCAGAAAACTCACATTGCACAAGACATCCCTCAGCTCCACCACCTTTCTGCTTCACTCCTGCCAAGGGGCTTGAGACATCCCTTGGAGACATAAATTCCCAAATTCAGGGTATGCAGCACTCTGTACAAGGGCCTGCAACACTGTACACCGCACATCAAGTTGCTATCCTTAAAGTCCCATATTTGGGCTGGCCTCTGCTGGATCAATCATTCCCCAGAATCAGGCAATGAACTGAACCATTTTCTTGAGTCATAAAAATGTTTTCCTGCCTTGACAATATTGGACTGTGAAGACCTTTTTCCAGAGCTGAATATCTTACTCAACCCTGCCAAGTAACAAACATACTTTTCAGGGCTTTTTAGCTCTCTCATATAACTGTCTTCCACAAATGCCAGACATCAAAGACTAATGTTGCCTGACGAGGCATAATTGACACAATGACAACCAAGTATCTCATATCATCATATAATCTTTTTCTAAGCAGCGTGGCAACCTTTCCAGCTATCCACATTTCCTTTAAACATTTCACTTTAAACTCAGTGAAATGAATTTTAAAATTGGCAGTTTAGTATAATGAAGCATTAGCGAGAGCTGTAATGTCTTTTTCTCATTTTGCTCCTAATCGGCTCCTACAATTTGCACTTAATTCAGATTATCAACGTACCACTACTATAAAGGGGATAAAATTACACAGTTTGACTGTAAAAGATTAAAAATACTGCTGAAAACCTAGCAGGTAAAATATGAGTGCACAAAACAATCAGAAAATTCTCACACCTGGCGTGAGAAAGTGGACATGAATACATCGAACGTTCCCAAAAACCTTGGTCTCTTTCTTTCACATACTATATGGACAAGCATGCCAAACCCCAAAGAAACATTCCCACTTCAGGGGGGAGGAAGTAAACCACACGCCTTCCATAAATAGCACTCTCCTCCCTTAAGTAAACCCTGTGCACTCAGCCTGTGACTGTGTTACAGTTTAAATATTTTGCTAACCTTATGCTATATTTTCAGCACAGCAACAACCAACACTGCAAAATATCTGCCCCCAAGTTATAAGTGGCAGTGCTTAAGAGGCAGCTTTTCTTCTGTTTAGGAAAAGGGGTGCCCTCGCTAGGAATGCAGCCCAATTCATCCCAAGTCATCTGGAATGGCTCGGCTCAAAGGTCCCGCTATTTACCCACAGCTAAGAAATTGCCCGGCTACGTTGCCTTTACAATGAAGCTGGCTTACCCTGCACAAGGGAAAGAGAGAGAATAGCATCAAAAGAAACAGCCTTACTGGGGCTTTCAAATGAGAAATCAGCTGAGCAAGCCACTATCCAAGGAAAGAGGAGGAGGTTCCCTTGCACACATTATGCTATTTAATTAATTAAGGCACATACCAGCAGCTATTTGAGTGCAAAGACACAGCTTGACTGAAATGACAGGCTGGGCCAGAGCCACTCACCAGACTCACTTTGGCTGCATCTGGGAAGATGCAGGCATCAGGAAAGGCCACATTCAGTCTGCTATAGAAAAGGCAGACATCTTCTCCCTTTAAACTTTGCATTGTGCCGTGATACCCCCAGCCACAGAGTGAAGCAAAGACCAAAGGACATTGACAAGAAATCAGCACCCACCCAGCCTTCCTCTAACTGTGACTCCCAAAAGTGAATGAATTAGCACTTTGCATCTTTGGACAGGCCACTCCGGAGGCTATATATCATACATGTCTCCTTTTCCACTCTCTCATCAACAAAACATCACTCTTGCTTTTAAAACCTCGACGATGGGAAGATTAAAAGTAGGGCAATAGGAAGATTACAATGGCAAATACACCAAGTCTGACCTTTCAGTATAAGAATTCTGGGTTGTAAAAAGCAGGCTCTGGGCAATGCAGTGTAAAGAGGAAGAAGCAGAAATAATCAGATAGGTCAACAAAAAGAAAAGGGAAAAAAACCCCAGCCACACCTCCGAATAACTAAATTAAAAGAGTGAAAATTATCATCTTTTGATCTGTCTACATCACAGACACAGCTATCAACAATCAAGCGTGCTTAAAAATTGTGGTGTTTAAAATAATTCTCTCAACTCCTTATTAGCATTGGAGGAGGATTCAGCAATGTAATACACACAGTTTCTGCTTTCAGTATTTTCCTTCACAAAAAATGGCTAGAAAGTTAGTACCAAGAAAATAAAATCTGAGTCATAGCTGATTATATCATAACAGAAGTTCAAAATTTCTGTTTTAAAATTTTTGAAATTTAAAAATAAATTAGGAAACATCTAAAAAAAAAAAAAAAAACCCAAACAAACAAAAGAACAACAAAACAAACACACAAAAAACCCAAACCAAACACACCACACAAGTAATGCTCCCTGCAAATACTGCTGGCAAATTATCATTTACAAGTGGGCTACTTCAGATTTCTAAAATCCAGCAGCTTACCTGGGCTCCCGCTACATTTGTCTTCATGGGTTGCATACAAAAAAATTCACTTTGACCTAGTAATGTTTCAGTTAGGGTCACAAAGAATGTCACTTCCCTCTACCTTCTTCACCAATTTTCCCATAAAGGAAGGGAAGAAAATTTAAACCATTGCCTAATAAAATAGCTATTTAGAGACCAGGAATGTGAGGACTTTGCTAGAGCTGACTGTGATCTGAGCTCATTTTTTGCATTTCCTTCCAGAGGTAGCTGCCATGGCTGCACAAATCTTTCCCAGAGTAGAAAGCATTCCTGGGTTCCTCATTCAAAAGCTCTGATTGCCCCCTGTGAAATGACCTGAGTCTTTCTTTAAAAAAATAAAAATCAATGTTTCAGTGTTCTTGGTACATGCTGTTAAGGCAGACCCCACAATAGACCCAGAAGGGTATACCACAAGTTAAATTCTTCATACATTTTAATTACAGTTTACACAAACTGAAAGGCAGGTTAATAAGCTCAGTTCATAAAAAAATTAATAAGAAATGGCATTCTTGTATGGAAGAACAGGGGACTTAGCCTTCAGAGGACTGATCAGAAAATATATATTACATCCAAGAGTCACCTATAGTCCTCAGCTGGGAAAGAGGAGGGAGCAAAAGGGGCAGGGAATGGAGAAAGGAACAAGTGACCTTATTTAATAAAACCTTTTTAAAGAGGAGTGTTTCTCATTAAACCGGTCCCTCTGTACCAGAGCAGCAGATTCAAAAGGTTTTCTCCCATGTGAGGTTTTTCAAGACCATTGAGCACACGCAAATCTGCAGACAGAGGAAGCAGAAGAAAAGCATTTCAAGCAGCAAAGCTGGAAGGGCAGACAATAGGTGCCACCTCCAGATAGCAAGGAAGCACTTCCCCGAGAGACCCATGGCCACCCATATTTAATGTGGATAACTGACAACACACTCCACTCCGGCCAATATGAGACCCACCACTACAGCTGCTCACTCAAAGCACTGGGTGGCCCTGAATGCTTTTAAATGGAAAACATGAACGCAGAGATCTGGGTGGTGTTCTGTGTGCAGTGGCCTGAGAAGGAGGGGGAGGTGGTGCTGTCCCCTGCCAAACCCTGAGTCACAGCCCCGTACCCGGGAATCCCATGCGGAGCCCTGTGCACTGAGGTGCTGGGCTGAGCATCAAGGAAATACCACCCCAAACCTCCTGGTAACACCACCAAAATTACCCAGCTGTGACATGTCCTTTCTTACCTCATGTTTTGGCTAGCCCAAGTGTGACACTACTGTTCTCAGTAAGCAGAGAGCATGAGAAAGGTCCTGTGTGCCAGGCTTACTCTACACCCTTTTCCTCACCCCATCTTCTCAGCTCCATGTCCAGGCTTACTCATCACAGGTCCCCGCCTGTCCCTTGGAGGTGGCTGTGCCTCCAGTTCTCCACACTAAATTTACTTCTGAATGTGCAGTGGGGAGTATTAACACATGATTTGGTCTATGATTAAAAAGGGATTACTTTTTTCCCACCAAACAGGGTGAAAGGGAAATTATAAAGTTGCATCCAGAAGAATATCATTTCCAAGTTAGACACCTTCAGTTTTAAAAAACCCTATGAGGTTCTAATTTATTAATGAATAGCTGCTGTCTTTGTAATTTTGTCATACTTATTCCATTACCGTCTGACACTTCCTATTGTCACTGCTTGAATTTTTAAACACTTCCACATGACTAGTGCTAATCTCCATGTTTCATGGAGGGCTGCTAATAAAAGGATAGAGATGCATGAGTGTATAAGAACGATTATAGCTAAACGTGCTCTAAAGCCTGCTCTTAACATCTCTCAATTTCTAGCATTTCTCCCTTCCCCCTAACTCCCAACATCTGAAAGGAAAAGAGAAATGAAAGACATTTTTCTCCTTTATTTTGGACTCGAATGGGATTTATTCCTGATCAAGAGAGAAAAAGAGAACTCCTTCTCAAAGCAAAAGGGCTCCCAGAACAGGGTACAAAGATGCAGGACTCTTGTGTGAAACAAACCTTGGCAAGCAAACAGCAAGCTTCGTATCTTGATTTTTCTTTCAGAAAATCTTGTAGAACTGGTACAACAAGCTATTGTGAACAGCTGCTTTGAGGATACAACCTCGCAATAAACAACCTCTGATTTAAACACATGACTACATTCACCTAGACAGTCTTTTATTTGTTTATTCCCAAGGACTTCAACACCTCTTTTACCCTGATTCTCTATGCCACAGATTTTCAGCAGGTAAGTACAAAGACCTTATGCATTTGAAAGCACTGTTAAAGCACCTTTTTTAATTCATATTTTCTTAAAATCCTTCTATCCGCACCTTTTAAGAACAAAGAACAACACTGACTCTCCACTTCCCTCCCAGCCTGCTCTATCCTGTGTGTTTCCCATCCCCAGATTAGGTCTTAGGTGCTTCTTACTTAAGTCCACACACACTACCTTAAAATTGCTTACATGCATAAATGTGAGCAGGAAATTTTCTTAAAATTCTATGAAATTTACACTTTTACTGTAAAGTTCACTATGGTAAACAGGGACAAATGACCCAGACTGTTGCTTAAACACATGTATTTTGTGCAATCAACATTGTTTTTCACTGCCTCATTCCAACAGCACCTTCTCCTTGCTCTATGTGCACGGTGTTCACCTGGGAAGCCCTTGATCCATTTAACAATTTGCAAGTAGTTCTTGCACTTTGTGTGTTGGGTGAAGAAATATTCTCTACTTTATTGTGGTCCCCTATGTTCAGGTAAATGGGGCTCAGCTTATTTTGCATTTCTGTCTTCTCAAATAAAGAGGACCTGCATTACAGTAGCTCTGCTTTAAACCAAATGAAAAGAGGCAGTAGCAAGCATCACTCCTAATCAGTCAAGGGCACACCAAGAGAGCTCACTGATGCAGAGAGTACTTTTAGATTAGATATTAGGAAGACCTTCTTTACTCAGAGAGTGGTAAGGCACTGGAACAGATTGCCCAGAGAAGCTGTGGATGCCCCATCTATGGAAGTGTTCAAGGACAGATTGGATGGGACTTTGAGCAACGTGGTCTAGTGTTTCCTAGTGAAAGGTGTCCCTGCTCAAGACAGGAGAGTTGGGACTAGATGATCTTTAAGTTCGCTTCCATACCAAGCCAGTCTGTGATTCTATATCTGACAGACTTGCACGGCACACCTGCTTCAAAGAGAATGGCTACCACAGCTGCTAAAAGACATTGCTTAATTGTTTGCATATTAATACGAGAGCAATCCTGAGCTGAAAACAGTTTGTAAGAAATAGTTTTGGTTTTCTATCACTTCCACAACTCCCCCCACCCCAAATCTAAACTCACAGTCAACCCACTTGGCATCCAGCCCTTACTTTCAGACAAAGTAGCATTTCTAAATGCTACTCCTACAACAAACAGTGTGCACATAAGTCAGAGCTGTCCAATTTTAATACAACTGGCATATACACTGACAATTTAACAGCAGCCCTAAAGCTATGTCTAGCTTGCATATGCACACCTATTTACATGAATTGTTACCAAAAGAAATTCAAACTATCATGAGAGCTGATTGTTCTCATGATTTCTCTTCAACATTAATGAAAAGCCTGCAAGCAAAAAAATGTTCTTCTCACCTTGAAATGACAGGGAAACTGAATATGCTGGCCAGGCTTTGAGGGCTATACACAGCTTTTAAAGTTCAACCTGGACCTCCCAAAATAAAGTTTTCTAAACTCAAAGGCCCTCAGATCTCATCTACTGAGCTCTTTCAAATACAGGACAAAGTCTAAAATGTACTACTCTTCTCACTACAAAGAAAGAAATATAGCCAATCCTCCAGGCAATGCTTTGAAAATTTATTCCTTCATGCCTTTATATTTAAATAATGACATTTGTCAAAAACTTACAATGATTGCATTTAAGACCTTTCAATTTGATTTAGGTAACAAGATCACACTACCAGTGGTATCTTTATTCATCCCTAGGAATCCCCAGGAAACTGTCAGAAAGGACAAAAAACTCTCAAAGTCGTGAGGCACATGATCTACTTGTCCAGGGATAAAACAAGAGATCTTCTGATCATGACCCTTGTGCAGGTCCAGTTTACAATGCGAATCAATTTTCTGAGTGCAGGGATTGAGCCTAAAATGGCTTGCACTGGCATGGTGCCCTAGTATAATATAAAACACTAACTGCTTACTTTCTAAACCCCTTTCTTCTTTCATTTCTCTCCTCAAGGAAATAGTTACAGACTATTTTTTCCAGAGAAGATACCTAATTGCCTACTGCAGTCTCAGATCAAACAGGTATTTGCATGCTTTAATTTATGTCTACAAAGTTCCTTCTGGGCACAAAATAAGAGCTAGATCAAAGCTAGCTTAACCAGTTTTTGACAGCCAAATACACACCAACGAGCATTATTGTCTATTTTGCATTTGAAATTTAGTGTTAATTCACAATTATAAAAAATAAAACAAAATGGTGCACTCACAGCAGAGCTATGTAGTAAAACATAATTTGAAACATATCTGCTCATTCAATTCATGTACAATATTCGAATGCCAGGTTGATTTTTCTCTGTGCCATGATAAGGGCACAAGCACAAGGCAGAGGAGCTCATGAATTCACAGGCCAGCAGGCGCTCTTGAGAATTGCCCTGATAGGAACTTCTGGTGCATGGGAACCACCTTGCACTACTTTAGATTAACCATAGGTCAAAAACATGTACTGAGGCAGTAACCAACACTAAATTTATAATGAACTCACCCCACACTAATTTGTTTTTATAGCCACAGCCACAGTTATGGGCACTGGTGCTGAGCTGACTCCTCTCCACCTGTTATTTTAACATTCATATCCTTCCATCTCTTCACATCTGTCCCGTGGGGTGAAAACACATTGCACAGTTGTAGGTAAATTTTGTCACATTTGCCGTTTTATATTTTGACAGTGCAACAAAATGGAATTATTCTACATAACAAATGCCACCACTGCACTTACCACACAGGGGTCTGCCAGCCTCCTTTTCCCCTATGCAAGGCTATGAGGAGCAGCAGCAAGAGCACACTGCCCTTGCTTGATGAGATTGTTCTCTAAAGTTTAAACCAATAATAAATAAACCTGTAATATTGACAATTAGGATTGCTATACAAACTCTGTGAAGTTTATACACATCTCAGCAAGTGTGAGAATCTGTAATCTTTAAGGTGTTTTAAGCTTGGAACATTTTCCTGAACTCAAAGAATAATATCAGTTCTAAGTTTTTTCCTTCAATTCCACTTTTTGAGTTATCAAAGTTGGTAGGTTTGTCTATGAATCCATCTATAAGCAACTGAAATATTCCTCTGATCCCAAATGACAGGCAGCCTGTGGTATACTTCACCAGAACTTTTAAAGCTAATTTTTGACCTTTTTTTATTCCTTCACTTTTCCATACTCCCTGCTTACTTTCTACTTTGTCTTCAGTTTCTACTCTTTCAATTTCTCCTCACATGGTACTTTTGTCCTTTTTTTCAGAAACTTGTGCTCTGTTCCCATCTCCCACATCTGCATTAGTGTCTCTCTCATTGAGTAGAGTTGAGCAATCTAGATGAAACTAAGATCTAGAGCTAACATTGTCCAAATGGATTTCAGGTAAAGAAAACAATTTTTCTATTACTAACAACAACATTGTATAGAATATACACACAAATGGAGAATTTTTTAACAGGGAAAATAAAGTGGGTTCCATTTCTGTAGAAGTTATCCTTACACTAGACTCTGCTTTTAAGTGAATATTGAGATGTTAAATATAATACAGTTTCACAAAAACCTAGCTATGTTTATCATATCGGTAACTTTTATTTTTAAGCTCTGTAATAGTTAGCATTTTTCCTCCTTACTTCATTTACTAGAAAAGTGTTACCATCCCCCAATATCAGTTTGCACTTGTATAGTATTTAGGTTGCAAGTTTACATTTCAATTTTCTGACCTGCTGCCAGTGATGTTTCTTCCCTGGGCTGTGAAAGTAAGATGCTGAATCTCCAGAAAGTGCAATGTGAATTACAGTTAAAAGTTACAGAAGTGCTTAATGTTCTTGACAAACCATGGGGTTTGAGAAAGCACAGATCTACATATACAAAACCAGAAGTCTGTCAAAAGGTGGCCTGTTGCATGAACAACAAATTAAAGTGATCAATACCAGTGTCTGGATTTCCAGTATCCAAACATTCTGTATCCTTTGCATCAGAAATAAACAGAAATTAAAAAGTCACAGAATTGTAAGGGTTGAAAGGGACTTCCGGAGATCATCTTGTCCAATCCCCCCAAATGTTGATTTCATCTGCAAATTTGGATACCAAAGTATTTTAATTAGGTGCTCAAATATGGAATAATATGGTTGTTGGCAAAGAAGCTTTTCAGAGTTTGGAAGTTTTACACTCTCTTAGTAATTTGGGTGAAATGCCAGGGAAAATAATGATTACAAAAGAGGACTGTTCCCTTGCAGATGCCAACTGTACTTCTTTGAGTCACAGAGAACCATCTGGTCATGTGGGTTTGATGTTGTCATGATGTGCTGCAATATTATTGGACTGCTTAGCTTGATGCATGAGAAGGATACAGATTTAAAGTAAATCAAAACATGTCCCATATACACATATTTTTGATGTCCAAAAATGTGTATATGTATTACTTTGGGGGTTGAAAGCTTAGGGATTAATTTCACATTGAGTGAAGCCAAGGCAAAACCTTCTCAGTCCAACAATTTCTGAAACAACAAAGGTAGATTTAGAATTGATCTTCAGATCTTTATTTCCACCAAAAAAAAAAAAACAACCCCAAAACAACCTCTTTATAAAACTTTTGCTCAAACACGTTTATCTACTTCCCCTGGAATTCCTCTTTCTCTCTCTTACACACACAGAGCTCTCACAATCCCCTCTTCTCAAAACACAATTTCAACATCAGCTACCAGTGTATTGCTCCTAGATGTAAGAAATTACCTTTTAACAGCAAGAGGAATCATTCATTGGCACAAACTCTGCAGGGACATGGCAGAGTCCACATTGCTGGAGGTTTTCAAGATGCAAGTGTAAAGGGTGCTCGATAATCTGACCTTCCTTTCTCACAAAAGAAATAACAGCTACATAATATCTAAAGTTGCCAGTAAGAGCATCTTGTCCATGATTTGTGTTTTCTAAAACACAGAAAACAGAGGGGCAGTATATAAGTAGAAAGACTTGAAAACATACTCCAGAAGAACATTTTTACAGAGGCACAAGGGGTTCTTTTCCCCACAATATTTACCATGAAACAACAGGCAAACGAGAATTATGCATTTGAAGAATAACATGTTTTTAAGCTGCAAGAAATAAATCACCTAGAACATGGGTACCTCCAAGGAAAATCCTACTATACAAGATAGTCACTGCAGATTACTGCTGCTGTGCTACTTTCAAATGCTCCTTTTCCAAAAGTAAGCGAAAAAAAAAAATAGTTCAAGATGGTAGCAGGCAGTAATTTGAAGCTAACTTTGTACTTTCATCTCATTTTCCTCTACTCACCTTCTTTTCACCCAAAGTCAAATTTTTCCGTAAGACAATTGGTGCTTGCCCAGAAAACATATTGTAAAAAGCTTTAAAATGCACATGTCATGACCATGAGCTAAACCTTAAGGAGAAAGAAGAGAAAGCATCTCGCAATCCCGACTGAGGTTAGCATGCTTCTGAACCAATGTCAAGGTTATGACGTATGTCAGAAACCATACATAGAGTTCTTTTGATGTTGAAAAAAAACATTTGCATCAAATGAGCTGAAAACGAGTTATTTTTGCTCATGTTACTACTTGCCTACATCACTCTGTGACTTTGATATATAAGAAGTATAGTAAGTTTAAATGAGGAGTCCTGGTTGTTGCAGACAAGACAATTATTTATTATTTCTTAGAAAGAATTTCTTCCAGGGAAGATGTTAGGATGTTGACTTCAGTTCAGTGATTCTTCATCTGCCCCTTTCACTCTACCCCACTTGAGGAGAGATGAACACGTGCAAAAAAGAAAGGAAAAATATTGTCTTTGAACAACATAGCGAGAGTGGGGACAAAACTATCAAAGATATAAATATGAAATAAAGAAGAAACAAATATTATAAAATTTTTAAATTATTACTGTAAATAATAAGTAGAGGGAAACATTAAGAGGTCGGCAGCTAAAAGCGACTGCCATGCTAATTAATATCACAGTTATGGTTACCAGGGCAACAACGGCTTCCCTAACTTTTATTCTTTTAGTATATTTATTTTTTTTACTGAAAATCCCATTCTTTTTAGTAGCTTGAAAACTTAAGCATCTTTATTGGTACAGGGCACCTTTGAGCACTGCAGGCTTCTTTGGGAGTCCTGTATGTTCAGTATGGAGTCGTCAGACTCACTACATGCACTTTTACCTTCTCAAGGGTTTACAACGTTAAACTGTTTTAAAAGCTAGAGCTCCATATCTGTCTTTCTAACATTCACTGTATATTTCTAGCACTTGAAAGTCCCTAAAAACTTGTTCTCTCAAGAATCGTCATCCCATTTCAGGACCAAAAAGGCACATACTTCCATCCGAAGGGTCACCCTTGAAATCAATGAGCAATGCAAAGCTTTCTCTGTGTAGAGATTAAACAAACCACACAAGTTTGTTCGGACCAAGCCTGGGAACAGAAACCAGGTCTTTTGCATGACTGCACGATGCATTACTGAAAGGTTACTGTGCTGACCTTTGGTCTTGGTCACAAAATATTACTGATAATCCTCATTTTGATTAATATATTTTGTTTGGGTTTTGCTTTAAGGCTTGGCCTGCTGCTTTTTTAAATGATTCTCAGGTACTGCTGCCCTTGTACTCACCAGTGGCTATTTGCACTGTCTGGTGAGGAAGAGTTGTTGCACTGAATCTCAGAGGAGGTGCAATCTTTAGAATTATCTTAGGCTGAAAATTTAATTTAATAAATAAGAAGTGCTACTGCTGCACTGCTTGGATGATTTGCAAAATAACCTGAAGAAATGCAGAAAAGCACATTATAGCTAGGAACAACAAACATGTTAGAGGGATGGAGAGAAGAGCCAACACATGCACAGAGGTGTCTTTCACTTTTCCCAAAAGCAGCTTGGGGAATGTGCACTGCAGGGAGACGAAGCTAGTACACACTGATGAGGAATGCTTGAGTGGAACAAAGTTATGCTAATCATAAGGCTGTGAAATATGTACTGCCCAGCTGGAGGCAGAAGTCAGAGTGCTGCTCTTACTGAGCTGAGTGTGAAGAGAAAAAATCTAGATGCAAGACTGAAAATTTCTTAAGAATTTCATATTGTGTGATCACACAAAGAACAAAGATTTGCTAAAACTGATAGTCTTAAGTTTCATCATTTAATTAAATCACCCCAATTGTATCTTAGTCCTCTACTGATAATTACAAAAATGTTTCAGATTTTTTTTTCAAAGACCTTTTTGAGGAAATATTAATGGGGTTTTCTGTTGCTGTTTTGCAGAATCATACTAGAGACAGGATTACAATCCAAATACCATCACAGCTTCACATTCAGATAAAAAAATGAACAAAAGATTTTGTATACAAGAACATATTAATTTAAAAAAAAATTCAAAAAGGTAATAGCAAAAATACTGGCAGCTGTCCTACAGCATCAGAAATACATATGCACCAATACTTCCTAAGGACTGCATAATGTAACTGCCAACTACAACTATAAACGTATGACCTCATTCATAAAAGTATGATCTCAAAGTCCATGCTCTGTATCTACTTTCTTTAAATTAGCTGACATTAAGGACAGATTCCAGATCTGAGGAAGCCAACCTAGCTTTAAAGTGTTTGCAATGTTGCACCAGAAGTTGTTTTGACTTTTACCACCAGGCTGCTAGATAAATTCTAATCTCACCATCAATTATGAAAGATTCTTATGACAACCTTGATTTTACAAAATTAGGTTATCTTCCAGCCTGTGGACATTTTCCTGTTGCATTCTGGGTCAATCCACGTGTAGAGCTCACTTCTGTCAGAATGACAAAAACCAATTGATTTTGTTTCATGGCATATTCTTATCAATGCTCTCCTCTGCTCTTAGCCAGTCGTTGACTGATAGGGTGTTAGAGGAACGGTCCATTAATTGATTTGTAAATAATTACAGCTAAGTCTTCACTTTTGACTAGATATCAATAAAGGCCTATCCTTTTTTCACTGTTGAATGCTTTTAAATAAGCTTCAGTGTCCAACTTTCAGCCACAAAATTCATTAAAATCATTAGATACTTTTAGAGTAGCACCCACTGGTGATAGCAGACGCAAGAGTGTGTCAGCATTTCTCTTATACCACTTATAGGGATGGATTAGAGAGAAACAAAATAAATAAACAAATAACATGCCCCAGACAAAAAAAAAAAAGGCAAATCAATTATTTCTTAAAGTGGGATTTAATTTTCAAACCTGGTTCAATTTTATCAGCTGTAGGGAGTAAAAAAAAATCATATGCAGTATTTGGTACACGTTTCCTATGCACACAAAGCGTATGTGTTCATTACCTGTGGGCACACATGGACACAGGTAGCCTGTCCACTCATGTTCCCAGCAATTCTTGAACCTGCTGACTAAATTCAGACACATTTAACAAAGGACGCAGAATCTCAAAACTAGTAAGTTCCCACAGACTTTGTGAAAATAAACAGCAGGGTATGCACAAGGGAAACCTACTTAGTGCCCTGATGGAGCAGAAGTCTGCAGAATAAGTGCTGCAGCACTGAACACTTGAAAATTACACCCATCTGGGGAAAAAAGACATAGCCAAAGAGGCTAGAAAGTAGACACATACATACACACCTTGTTTTCTAGGCCCCTGAGTGAGGGGACAAAGTAGCACTCAGAACTCGTGTGTCAATCAATATCTGTTCTCAGAAATGCAGGTTTTTGCCTGTCTCAGAAATGCATGCATTGGTTTCAACAGTTCTGGGTTTAAGGTTCCCATCTTCTCCTTAGCACCTTATGCATAACAGAAAACACTGCATATAAATGTGAGTTTTCAGAGGAAAGTAGAAACTCAAGTCTGAAAACTAGCTATAATATTTTAGCAACCATTTCATAGGCTGTTAATATATTGAAGCTGCAATATGAACATATTGAAGTTGTCACACACACGCAGTACAAATACCATTAATACAAGCAACTGCATCATATTTTGAGACTGCATTTCAAGTGCTCAGCACAAGGCAAGGCAAGTTATATTTGATTCCCTGTACATAATGCCAAAAAATGAGATATATAGTCATATCAGGAAACTGCCTGTTCAGCATTATAAAACAATTGACCAGAAAACCTTCTTTATTGCTTCTTTCTAGTGATAGCACCTGCTTCACATTAACAAGCACATAAGCTTTCCACCTGGGTCAACAGAAGAGAAAGGTGCTCCTACAACAACTATGCAAGTTTACTGTATTATTTTTGCTCCTAATATCTGTTCCAGTTGTCAATTCATGCTTTATACTTGACCAATATCTATGAGACTTTCAATTCTCCCCGCCTTCACTAGCAACTTTCTAGAAAGAGCTTAAGCTGCAATGCACCTTAACTAAAAAGGTGTGTGTCAGCACACCATTAGGTCCATGTACAAAGCACAGAAATAGCAGAGATTTGTGGGTTACAGCCTCTTTCCTCTGACTTTTCCCATTACAGACCCAGCCAGCGCATGCTGAGCATCCCACACATTGAGCCATTTCAGGTACATCCCCGCTTGTTCACGGGGTAAATGTGTGAGTCACTCTCACAGCACATTTGCCCTAAGACTTGTAGAGAGAAATGCCTTAAGAAAAGAAGAAAAAATCCCCCTTGTTCTAATAGCAGAAAGTTGGAAAGCTCAAAGATTCCCAGTTTCATGTTTCCAGGGGATGCCATAGCTGGGGACAGTAAAATCACACTTCTCCAGGTTTCCCAAATATGGCCTGGTCTCCTCATCCAGCCCATACTTGTTCAGCTACTAAGGGAAAAGTCCACAAAAGACAGAGTAAGCCAAGTCAGCAGGAGGCTGCCAGTTACAACCTGGTCATGTTGCATGGTCCTTGTGCCCACCAACAGGAGTCACTGGGTTGCTTCAGTAAGATTTGGGAAACGTGCTCATCTATTAAGTAGCTTCATTCCATCTAAAAAATAAATAATCTCACATTTGACGTCAGCCCTGCACATAAGGAAAGTTTTCTGAGGAATTCTTTGTCAGGGACAGCAGTACCACCTCCTACCCATGAAGCAAACGAACCTTCTATCTAATGAGTATTTTGTTCTAGACTCAATCACAGTAGGATTCTTGGGTATTGTTAAGGACTTAATGGGAGACCCAAATGTAACTTAGATAAACACACCGTGAGGAAAGAAAAGCCAGCCATGTGTTTTAGCTAAAACCTCTCTACCTAAGCTCTCTCTTTAAACCACTCAGAAAAGCCTTTAAAATCTGATAATCACTTAATAATATTTCACACTTGCTGCTCAACCTGAAAACCTCAGTTACAGCTTTTGTAAACTGTGGCACC
Organism: Orthonyx spaldingii; assembly: GCA_013397795.1. Taxonomy (NCBI): domain Eukaryota; kingdom Metazoa; phylum Chordata; class Aves; order Passeriformes; family Orthonychidae; genus Orthonyx; species Orthonyx spaldingii. The sequence continues at coordinate 559,636 of VZTJ01000403.1, forward strand.
ATTTTTGTTCCAGATGGCTTGCAAAATAATTTATAAACAACAGAGTTCAGCAGGTTCATAGCAGCTGTTCAATTCCAGCACTTTGGCCACCCACTTCAGCATAACTGAGAGCTTTCAATCAGTTTCTTCCTCTCATGGGGCATTCAAACAGCACCAGAGCATGTGTTCAACATGCTCTCAGAAAGTAGCCAGCCAAATAGGGATGGTCAGTCATCTAGGCAACTCTGTAGCATACCCACAGCATGCTCACACTGCCTTTTTCCCTTATTTTTTTTAATACATAAACCTAGTTGAGAACAAGTAGGAAGATGTTTCAGAGTTTAAAAAACACTTTTGTTAAAATACACAGTTCCTACAAAACAATTCCAGTTTGCTACAGTTCAAATGCTGAATATAATCTTCCCAGCAGGAATATACGGTAAATGCAAACAGAACATCTCACAGGGTCAGAATGGCATATTTTTTTTTTTATTTTATTTTTATTGTTTTTTCTGGTTTATCTAAATGTATGCAAAGTGTTATAAGAAATAGAGTATGTCAAAAAGGGCCTTCTCTGTACCTGATAGATTTCCACTGCTATTTCTGTTTCTTCCTCTCATCTCCTCTTTCCTTGCTGGTGTTTACTTTGGCTCTGTTTTTCTTGTGTCCCTGCAAAACCTCCTTGTCCTGGATTGGCCTTTGGGGCAGAGAGGAAAAAGGAAAAGATATTGCTTCACAGTTGCTTTAAAGGTCATGCAGTCTGAACTGGACAGAGACAAATTCCAAGTCACTTTAAGCTCCTCTGATCATGGGCATATCCACACAAAGTATTCTGAAACTGCACAACAACAGTAAGGTTGCATTAAGCCCAACAAAATATACCCTGCCTGTCAACATAGCTGATTAGCCCAGGCTCAACGTCCCATGAATCACAGACATATGGTTTCCAGGAGGCTCAGAATAAACAGAGCAGTATGGAGGCATGCCCTAAGTACTAAATACATCTGAAGTCTGCAAAGGGTGTCAGGGCATCAGCACATTCAATCGATCCAGGACAGCAGCACCCGGTGTATCTCATCATTTCAGCTGGTGAGAAAGAGGGAACTTGTCTCCTGAGGAGCGTAGTCCTAGCTTGGTAAGCTTTATACAAATTAGGGCTGATTTGAGCTCGTTTGCTGGCCACTGCTGATAAGATGCAGCGTGCTGTGGTCTGCGGATATGTTTTCTTCCTTCGCCTTACACCAGTATGCTGAGCCTGGAGGGATGACTGGCAAGAATAAGGTGCTTGTGGTGGCAGAGACCACCTCCAGGCAAGCATGCAACTGAGAAAAGTGTTCCTTAAAAAAACATTCAGCAGCCCACAACTCCTGGAGCAACAAATAAAGCCAGTCTGACGCCGAGGTTTGTGTACCATCTCAGTAACCAATGGCCAGTTAATGTTGGATTCTTCTCCAAGGCATTCTCCTCCTCCCACAAATCCTGTGGTTACCACAGCATACACAAATTTGTCAAAATGAAAATAGTACCACTTTGCTTTATGCTAATGTTTAAACATAATTTATATTGAGCTATTGTATAAACATTGGTTAAGAACTAATTTGGGGCTTTTAATGTGTTTATGTCCTGCTCACAATTGTCAGGAAGTATCAGTGTGTTGAGGAGAAAAAGGATTCCTTTAGTTTTGACACATAGCAGAGGTTTTTAAGTAAAGCAGAAAACTGAAACAATCACAAGATATCTCCAATATTTGCAAGGAGATTTTCAGTACAAGAAGTGTCTACTGGCTGTCTCAGCAGTGCCCAGGAACCTTAAAAAAAACCTACAGGCAACAAGTTCCACCAGCAGGAGTAATTTCAGTAGCACACTGCAATAAAACAGCATTGCAGAAGCTGGAGGGCAGCACAGGCAGGTACCAAGCCCACAGAGGGATCCCAAACTGCAGAAGCAACCCTTCCAGCTTGTGGAAACAGCCTAAAGTGTCCATGACACTTGCTGTTCCAGTGTTGTGCTCTCAAGGAGAGGTTGCTCCATCAGGGCTTTCCCACACCACATCAATAGCCAGCTGCAAGTTTGCACAATGGGAGCAATTTGAAGCTGGACAAATTGAAGAAGCCAACAGCTTCTCTGGCATATAGTCAAAGTTTGATGAGCTGTATTTAACAGCCTTAGAATCCAAGGAGTAATTAATAAGTAATTTAGTAATAAAAAGGAAAGAGAAGGAAGGGCAGAACAAGAGATTCTGCAAACAAGCATAACTCTCAGGATCTCACTGAGCCCTGGAAAGGCTTCCTAATAGGACAGTGAAGGCAGCAGAACACAGTCAGGCATTGTCAGACAGAGAGTTGCCAGGCATTCTGGGATTTTAATCCTACTGCTGGTTGATAGGCAAAACATTCAATTCCCTTTTTCAGGTGCAAACTCTGTTTTAAGCCTCTACCCAGGAAAGTTAAAATTCCATTCTATTCAAAATGTAATTAAATCACAAAATGCAAAAGTGTCTAGGGATATACAAAACAAAAAGATGTGTAGGTAAAAAAAATAAAAAGGATTTATTAAAAAAAAGGATAGTAAGGGATTAATTACAAGGAATTTGGTTGTTGATTATCATCTTGTGTGGTAAGATCAAAACCAACAATTCCAGTGTTATCTAGATAGTAATAAGAGTTAAATCTGCATTCATGGAACAGTAAAGTCAGACTTTTTAAGCACAATTGCCACTCTGTTGTAGGCCTGGACTTATGTTTGAACACAATCCCAAATCAGCAGATTTTCAGACTGACATCTAAAATTACACAGAACGTAATTTTATTATCATAGTGGGGCTTTCTACCCCCTTTTGCTCAAACTGAGACAGGCTGAATTTAACCTTTTGCACAGCACTAATTATGAAGGGATAGGGTTAGGGGTTTTTTTAACAGAAGAAAGAAAGGGACAGGGGGTGGAAAATTACAAGATAGCCACCTCCCCAGTTCTGTTCTGTTGTCTGCTCCTCACTCCTCTGGGAGATGTCAGACACCACCACAATCCTTGTTCTGAGTTTGCAAAGAGTAAACATACATAACACACAATCTTGGCACGGATGGTAGTGGAAGAAATAGGCTGGACTAAGTTCTGGCTGACCAGCATCCCCACAGAAGCACTCCACGGATGCACTTTCTCACATGCCATGTGTTAAAACACTCCTTAGTCCCCTGCAAGCGATAACGCAGCAGAGCAGGGGAGCTGTGCCTTACATGCAGCGTTAGGCATGCAGCTGAAGGCAGACAGCTTGCAACCACAGAAATAGCTCGGGTAGCCAGTAAATCAATATTTGTGTGTTATTGTTCTCACATACATCCCACTTGCTGATCCAACACTTGTTCCTGCAGAAACAGGATCAGAGCAGCCGCCGGCAGCCAGCAGGCAACCAGAGCAAGCTCCTCCCAGAGCCAGCGCACAGGTGTGCTGCCTCCAACCAGCACGCAAAGATCTACGACTTCTTTTAATTAAGGAATAATCCCCTTACATTGCAAAAAGAACTTGGAGAAGGGGGCACAGTTTCCTCCAGCATTTATCCTCCTCAGAAAAATATCACGGCTCTCTCTCCCCAGCACACAGCAGCTGCTTTGCACAACTCGTTGTCCCATTTCTGAGCAAACCAGACCAAGAAGCACCATCTTCACAGGTGACTGCAAAGAGGTTCCCTTCCCTTATAGTACAAGGAAGAGGAAACTAGGAGGAAACCAAGGACATTTTCTGACATTCAGTCATGCTCTTCACCTCAGTCGAGCAGAAGCAGTCATCATTTTGGGACAGCAGCAACTCAGCAGCTGGACAGACATCAGAGATGGGCTGCACCCAGGGGTGCTGAGAGAAGGAGTTGCTGTTGTAGTGTGTCCACTCTCTCTTGTCTTTTAAAAATCACAGAGATCTGCAGAGATGTTCCACACCTGGAGAAAGGCAAGTGTTGCACCCACTTCCAGAAGAAGTTCAAGGACAATATAGTGAGTTGCCAGCTGGTCAGCCTCACCCTGCTTTGTGAGAAGCAATCTCTGAATACAGCTGGGGACAGTCAGCAGGGACTGACCAAGGGTAAATCATGTTTGACCAACCTGATTGCTCTCTGGGGTGAAATGACTGGATCTGAGGCAGAGCAGTGGACATACAGCCTCAACACAGATAAAGGATTAAGGCAAGAAATAAATTGGTCCTGGATGTTTCCTATATTTAACCTTTATTTATGTTCTATATTATACCAAAGAATGGGTAGAAGAGATGGCCAGCCTGCCTTGACCAAACGAGTACTGCTTTTAACCATACAAACAGGGCACCAGCACTTCCCCATTGTATCCTTGCATGTGGGGAAGTTATGGATACTATTACATTACCAAAGAGGAAACAATGTAGAAACATGTAATTCCCCTCCACATTCCCAACTATATACTTGCAACTTCTGTACAAAATAAAAAATCTTCATGTGCTTCAATTCTACACAAGATAAAACAAACAGTTACACCAAGTAATCCATCTGGAATCCAGCCCATTAGAAAAACTCACGTCAGGATTATCACACTAGATCTGACAGAAAAATCTTCTAGAGAATACATACATGGGTGACCAACTTCCAGAAGCTTTTGTCAGCCTACAGACAATTCCTCCAATAGACCCAACATATCAGCCTTCTCTCCTTTGCTTATCTCACCCAGCAAATGAATGCTATTAAATATGCAGTCCTTTTTCAGTGGGCTACACAAACAAAATACACACAGTTAATTAATGCTGCAGTCATTTCTTTGATCTTCCAATGAAAACAAAATTTAAAAGTCATACTATTTCAGCCTAGAAGCTTAGAGTTAAAAAGCTTAGGAACTCATCCAGGACTTTAAATCCAAGAATCATTGGGCTGATGTCATTAAAAGAGCTGAATTAGACTTGTAATTATTCCCTTATGAGTTCTGCTGTCTATCTGAGAAAGAAGGGTATTCATTTCTGTCCTCAAAATTGATTTACTTTAGTGAAAAAACCAGAAGGGTTGGAGAGAGCAAGAACTTGGTTCTACTGTGCATCTGATAGAATACAGGAAAATAAGTGTCACTAGTGAACAACATCTCTGCCCGTCAATAGGAGCCATACCTTCTGTTTACACGGCATGGCAGTCTCCTTGAGATCCTCAGCATAAATCCTATCTCCACAGTTCCAGCTGGCTGTCCACTGCTTAGCGCAGTAGCACTTCATTAACATGCAAATGCTTGACAGTTATTGGGCTTAAGTACATCTGCATATTTATAAACAACCATTCCAAACCACATCCCCATTTAAGAAAACTGCTTAATGGCACTGAACCTGAAGTCTCTCTCATATCCATTAAACAATAAGCTGCAGCCACATACACTCATTTTATATTTGCATGGTACTTTTTAAAATGCTTCTCAACATAGCTAGGTCAAAAAATGTGTCTATCAAGTTTTTCATTATATTATTTGTTCTTTTGTGGTAATCAAACTTTTCACTTTATTAAGCCCTATTTTTCTACTGAAAGGGCAAAAATAACTAAAAAAAAAAAGTTATGCTTTAGAAATCAAGACAAGGTAAATTTATGGCAATAAAAACACAAACATCCAGTAAAACATATTTAATATTTTATCTATAATCTGTAAAATATTCAGTCAAAATATGCAAATACTGTATTTTCAAAGCAAAAGTTTGAGAAGAACCAGACAATGCACAGAATTGAAAGTTGCCTCAAAAATCTACTAATTTAATTTCTTTGGTCACAACAATAATTCTGCACATCTAAGGATGACTTCTATGTGTCCTCCAATGTCATATCATTGAAGGCACATATGAAATCCAGCACAGACACCCCTACTTGTAGCAGCACATTCTATCCAGGGCATCCAGAATTTTAACATGGAGTCCCATAAATTTGGCCATGAACTCAGATTTCTCAAAAAAATTCATGTAAATTATATTTAGTGACAAAATATTAAAAAAAAAAAAATCAAAATTTATTTTTAAATGGACAAAACCGTGCCAAAACCAGCAAGTTAAAAACCAGCCATGAAGTATAAGAGACACCTACATGATCAGTTTCTACATATGAACTGTAAAACTTGAATCGAGTATTTCGTTACAGACAAGAGGTGAACATGAGCTGTACTCGCACATTTAAGGAAAGTACAGATCTGAAAGTCAAACACCTTCGCTGTAGAGACCTAATCTGGATGATCCCTGCTATGTGGGTTACATAAAAAGCTTCATTGCATCTCCTGCTTCTGGTCCACTATCCACAGAAACAATTTTAAGTATAATGGGGATGAGGAGAAACTGAAATATCTGAAATGTTAGCACAATAATCTGAAGTGTTACATAAATACCACAGTAAAATGCAGAAGCATAAGCATTGCAAGTTTCATTTTGCTCATCTTTGGCTGTATATATATATCACTGTATCAGAGGCAAGTATGTTCTCAGCTCTCTTTGAAGTTTTATAAGACACATCCAACAAATGAGAAGCGAAGTCCTGGAACATAGGAGGTATGTCATAACAACTACCAGTGCACAAGGAATTAACTTACTAGCACAAAAATAGAAAATTTTGTGGTTTTAATATGAGCTTTCTATTTTCTCCACACTTTGATTCATTTTTCATAGCCTCCAATTAAGAACAGGAATGCATCCAACAAGGACTTCCTTTGTTCCCATCGCCTAAAATTTCACCCCATTACAGCACACAAAGATTGACGGTAACATTTTAAAAACTCCTAAAACATTTTAGCTTTTAAGACTCTTCTTCAGAACCATGCCCAGAAATACTGTCTCACTGGAAGTCGGTGAAGCAGCTTTCAATGTCCAAACTTTTTATAAAAACATTGGCCTTAGAAGTCTTCCAATTCATTTGCAATTTCTAAAAGTTTTACCACCAGCCTACAACTTTTTCCTCTGGTATATCTTCCTATAAAGATAATCAAGAGGACTGGTTTTTTATTGAACAACTATTTCAAAAAGAAAATGCTAGAATGTATGGTGGGATGGTTTGTTTTATGAGCAACTGGTTTGGGGGTTTTTGAAGGTAAAAAATTGATTTCATGTTTTGAGTTGGCCTGTGTACCACTCTGGCATTCATTTTCATTCTTGTACAAGGGATGACACAGCTGATGAAGTAAAGGTCTTATTGGAGGTAATATACTAATGGCATTTCATCATCAGGACAATGTAATTTTGTGACAGCTTACTGTTAAGATACGACAGAGAGCTGCTTCTTACACAGCCCTTTGATGATTCTTACCTTTCCACCTCAACCTCCAAATGAGTGAAATGCTGCCTACATGAGATTTAATGTCAACATGAGAAAACACATCTTCACATAAATGATGAACATAGTACACCAAAATAAGACCAGCAAAATGGTGTGGGAGATACAATACCACATCACTGAGATTGTCACTGAGTTTCTTCTCCTGTATCTTGATTTGTGCTTACAACTGATCTCTCCCTGGTAAATTAAAAAAAAAAATAATTGATCAAATTGGCTGCAAAAAGACATCACTGTCTTGCATTTGGAACACACCACGACCTCTGAGTCATGTAATACGTGCCCAGCATGGGGCAAATGGTAAGGACACTGAGTGGATTTTTTGGAATACACTATGGTTACAATAACTTTTTATCAGGAGTGCCAGGTGGAGAGATGCTTGGGAGCAGTCCCTTCCAAATGGGGCTGAGCTATATCTGCTCTTTTCAAGCTTCCTCACTTTGCTTAAGGTCAATACCAAGGCAATGGAAGATAGATAAATCTCAAGAAAGCAAAATATTTACTCCAAAGAAATATTCCTTAATTTCTTCCTTTGACATGAAGTGTTAACAAGAGTTTAGGGTCTTTGAAAAGACCCTGAAAAATCATGTTACCCCTTTAGACAAAGCCAGCTCTGAAGACCACTGAGTAAACAATCTCATTTTAAAAATGAACACTCACGCAGCTTCGGATTAAGTTCTAGTTTATTTCTTTTGCTGAATATTATACAAAAAAAAAAAAAAGAAAAAGTGTGATTATATAAGGCACAGACAGGAATCTGAAATACAGAAGGCAGATCAGATCCAAGGCATATCTGACCAGTATACTCTTACCAGCACAGCTGATTATTGCCCACTATGTGCAGAATATTTTGAACATGTTAACAACAGCACATTTTGAAGACAATCAAAATTTAGTACATTTTCTTAGTCTTTTACAAAACCAATACTTTTAGCTAAACAGCACCCTCAATTACCAAGTGGGTCAGATATTTTTAGTTTCAAAGACCCATTTTCCAGCAAGTTAAACTCTTTGGCCTGAAATTTTCGTTTTCTATAAACATAAACTTTAGTTGTCACAAACAAAGGAATTGAGGAATACACACTGTAAAATCCTGGCAGCCTTTCCTTTGGAAAGCCTTAGAAGACATTCGCTTTGGATCAGGAACTGGCAACATTCCTGTCAGTTATGAACATCCCTGCTTTTTCTTTCTATTTTTTTATTTTTTTTAACTCAGAATCTTCTCAGATCTCTCTACCTGGTAGAAAAATCTAAATCTGTGCACAGACACCTTGTAAAAATAGCTTAAACTTCAATACATAAATTCTATAAGTTTGTGCTGGCAGGCTTTCCTTGAAATTGCAACTAAAATGCTGTTGTTAGGTTATAGAGGAGCACTCTGCTCCTCAACTGGTGAAGTACCACAGAGAATTGCAGGAAAGAATTAACTATTTTGCCCTCATATCAGGGCTGGAACAGCATACAGTTAGTGCAATTTGCTCTTATACTGCATAAAGGGAAAACAAAACATCAAATGGCTTGTCAGTTTAAAGAGTGCTTTCTCTTTGAGGGGAGGGAGAGGTGAGAAGGGATGTTTATGCAAATGAGGCAGAGAAACTACAGAGAAAAAAGATGCAAGCATATAATTAAAATCTGTATCATAATGCCTACATACAACATACCCACTGAGATTACAGGACCAATATTGATTCTAGCATCAAACTTTTCAATGTTACATTTTATAATTTAATAACTTTCTGTTAAAATATGCTTTTCATGTGTAATCTCTATTATAGCACAATGGGCCCAAGATAATTTTTAAACCAAGACAGACTTTTATCAAACAGGAAGTGAAAACTTCTTTTAAGCTCTGATCCCAACTCTTTGATGTGATCCAAGCAGTTGAATGTCTGAAGCCACACGGTTTCATACCAGCTTGCACAAAACCAGAAGTTCTTCTGCACATTATGGTGTACACCTACATAATGAATGTTTGTAAGAGCTACGTGGCCAGGTGTTAGACAGATTCACACTCAGGTTTGACCTTAGTAAATTTTGTAATTTTAAGGTGACACTCCTGAAGTATTTACTTCTGTATTCAGAGGCAGTATTAAAAAAAGGGAAATGGTCCTCTGATAAGGGCAAGGTATTTATTCCCTAAGCATTCTAACCTGTGTTTTGTTTTACCAATAAAATAGGGACTTCCGACATAGTAGGAAAGAGGTTTCTTCAAAAAAAGGAAAAGCTGCATCTTTATTAAATAAAAGCAGATTTGGACACTTGTCTTTCTCTCAAAATGCAGATGATTATGAGGCCTAAGACAAGAAGCATAAGCTTAGCAATTTTATTTTTTTTTTTCTTAAGGCTCTGGTTGTCTCATATGTCAGACAGGCATGTGTATTATGCACATTCAGCAGGGGACAAAGATCAGAAATTTAAAGGAGCTGTTTGTGATTTTGGATGGGATGTGGCACACAGATGAAAGAGCAAACATTTTTCCCCTTGGTTTAATGCTAGCACTAGATTCCTAAATTAAGCCCAGCAGGAAATAAACATCCAGCACAGATTTCAAAAGATATCTCACATCTTTGTATTAAAACGTGTTATTTTAAGAGTCCCAAATGCTGCATGTCTGATTTTTATTAAGTCCAGAGCCAACATAGGAAGTGTTATTTGATTTTACTTTAAAAGACCACAGAAAATATCAGTGGACAATAGGATGTAAATTGCAGGAAGCCAAACCAAAGTTGAAGAGTATGAGATAATGGGCCTGATGCTATTATCTGTAGGAGTATTAAGGCCACTGGCTTAAAAAAATTACTTTGATGACCTTGAAAGCTCACTCAGACTTCAGAACATCAAGTTAGCAGATTTTCCAGGGGGAGTGAAGGACAACAGTCTCAATTTTTCTCTTCCAAACAGACTGGGGAGATGTTTCTGACATGAATTTTTTTCTGATTTCCTTCTACACTAAATAGCTACAATGTCATGCTCCAAAGAAGAACAAAATTAAACATCACCCCGCATGTTCCTCACACATTTCGTGTGTGTGGCTCTTGGTGAAAAGAATAATTCTATGTCCATATACCAATGTAGCTAAAAGTTTCAACTCTGAAAATTCTCTATGCAAAGTCTAAAACTACCAGGATCAGATTTTGCCCCGCTCAATCACAATACACTGAGTTTTTATTTTGGAGTTTGCAGATACTATTTTTTTCCTCTTCTTTCCCACTGACTTTGATGATGTTTTGGGATTAAAACAAGAAGCAGACAGTTCCCATGAGATGAAAGACATAACTGCAAAGAACACTTACTTAGAAGATTTAAAAAAAAACCAAAACAACCTTTTGGAGTTTGAGATGCTGTTATATATTTATTTAAAGAAACACTGCTTTGAAGGGGCTTAGAGTTCAATATTTTAAATAAGTTTCTGCTTTATCAACTCTAGATGGAAATAAAATGCCTTTTTTAATTGCCAAGCTGATCAAAACTATAAAATTACATTCCCAAGTAGGATAAATGTATTCTTAAAGGCAGAAAGAATAGCTCCAAGTTCTTCTGCAAACAGTGCCAGTAAAAAAACCTAAACTTCTCTCATTTATGGCAAATTATAACTCCAAGCAACTCTTACCACAATAACACCATTTCAACAAGGTTCCACACATCCCTCCTCCATCAGCTAACTCCAGGCTGAGCACGGAGGCAGCCCTGCTATGGCAAAGCCTGAGCCATGGTTCAAGAACTTCAGCCAAGCTCTCAGGCAAGACAGAGCACAGATCTGGTAGGCTCACACATCTCTCAAAAAGGACTAATTTATCTTCATCTTCTAGCCAGTCCCATATTTCATAACATTTTTATTGCTTTCCACTCCTAACTCTGCCCAAACCTCCTATGGCCAAGACAATCAAAGGTTATTGGGTGAAGGGATGAGGCAGAAGAGGTGCGGAGGGAGGGGGGGAGAAAAAAAAAAGGGAGCGAGGAAAAAAAAAGAAATAAAAAATGAAGGCTTGTTTTCTTTGGGAAGTAGGCTAAAGACTGAAGTAGTTTTGACAGCAGGCAGAATTCTGTGCACATGAATGAGCTTGCTCACACTCCTGGGTCAGCTGACCCAGAGGAGAAAGAAGACCTTTGGTTTCTGTTCCTGACACCACTTCTACATGCAGTATAAGCCAAGCTGATTTATGTTTCCATTTGTGCAGGCTTAAAATAAGCCCATAGTAACTTACATACATCTTCCATACTGTGGACAAGAGTAATTTATTAGCTATAACACTCTTTGAGATCCCTGGGTAAAAAATGTAAAGAACTAATTGAGTAGTTTCTAACTCGGGGCCTGATTGGCATCAGCAGATTCACACACTACTTCAGGTACCTACATTCACCAGCTTCTGTCTCCAAGTTACAGGTCTCATTATAATTTTCCAAAACCTGCAAACTTTTGAAAGCCTCCTCTGGCTGTGGGGTTGATGAGGCATTGGATTTACTATGAACTCAGATTAAAAATTGTGCAGGATCTTAAGAAAATGCGGAGGAAGACAGAAGCAAATAGTAGTTAACATCCAAAACTCATCTTTCATAGAAGGCCAGCAAAACTACACTTAGAACTCCCTGAACATATCAACCTGGGTGTAAGGATTTGGCCCATCTTTGCAAAAGATGAGTTCATTCTTTGCAAGTTTTCTGTTTACATACATATAGCATAAAATATAAAAATTGGGTTTGCTGTTCTTTGCCAACTTTGGAATCTAGGAAAGAACGTTTCCTCCTTTTGTTACTTTTCCCATCTTGTTAAGGTACTGAAATGTTGGGGTAGCTGAGCCCATCCCGGGAACTACCAAGAAGCCGAGAGGTCCCAAAACCACAGATATACGTTGCTGGGACAGCACTGCTCTTTGAAACAACCCCTTGGAAAGTGAATGGTCCCTCCCTAGGTTACCTTACCTGGACATGTTAATTCTCCTATGTTTATTGGCCTTGACCTGTTCCCTCATTCCACCCCTCTCTCCCTCTGTATCCCCCCGCCCCTCTCTCCACCCCTGTACCCCCTGCCCACTGGCTGGTGCCCCTATAACAAGGGTTTCACAAGGTCATTCGGTCTCTTTCTCCTCTGGACTCCTTCGGAATAAAGTGTCTCTGGAACTCTATGCGATTGGGCCCTCTGTTAAACCCTGGGAACGCACGAGCCATCTAGCTCAGGGGAGGTGGATATTCGCCAGAACACCGGCTGGGGTAGGACAGGTCTGTCTGCACAGTACCCAGCTATACTGGCCAGAGTGGTCTTTTGGAGCCATCAAGACACTCTTGGTAAAAGCAGAAGCCTCCATCCACCCCAAACCACCCCCTTGGAACTGCGTTACTGAAACTTCATATTTCTCTACAATCCTAAAATGCAGATTTATCCTTTTATATTTGATTCTGTGTTTCATTCCAATCACTCTGCTATTATGCAGACTTTTCCCTCAAAATTTGTTCAAATACTATGAAGCAGCAGTGCTTTGTTAAGTTGTTCCAGAAGTGTGAAATACAGAATTACTTTTAAAACATGATTTGCTTTTGTTTTCAAAAGCGGGTGTGACATAACTGCTATTTATCACACTGAGTAATGTCATTGTATTAACACAGGCTGTGGCTATCTCTTGGACATGTCTGTGCTCAGTGGTCCTGCATTTAAAACATTAAAAAATACAGTTAAAATACTTTAAAAATTACATATGTGAATTATAACAGTTTTCATGGAAATGCTAGTTTATTTTTATGCTGCACTGTCAATAGATTTATTGTCACTGGAAGGACTGAAATGACAGAAGTTTGGTATAATTACCTCAGCATATTCTGGATTTTAAACTGATCAAATTATGGAATTGGTTTTTAAAGTTTCATCTTAGGGAAGTAGGGAGGAGATACCTGGGAAAAAACCATCAGTTCCATCTGCAGAGTGGAACTGATTATATGTTCTGAATGGCTTAAGTTCTAGGACTATAAAAAATAGCAGGTGATTGGTTACTAGACGCGCTATTAGTCAGTCTGAATTATTGACATATTTTTGTGTAGTGTAGCTACAAATACCTCCCTCAGTTTTCTTTTTCCCCTCTCAAAATGTAAACATTCAGAGTTATCATGAAAAGGAACGTCAAAAAGTTGAACACAGGAATAAGCTATTCCAGAACCTGAGATTCCATCAAAACTACACTTTTATCTTGCAGCCAGTACACAAGAGAAAGTTTAACTCTCCTATTCCATTAGCTGCTCTTAAGATCATTTCATATCAAGATATAAAATCCGAACTAAAAAAATATACCCAGAGACTGTATCATAGTGTCCAGAGAAGGTGTTACACCTTTCACTTGATGCTTAAACACCAAAGACCTAAAGTGTTCACTGGGTGGTAGGAAACTATGAAAACAGAATTAAAGAAGACATTAGGATTCTCCAATACTATCACATCTTTGTAAAGGGAGATACACGGACTTAAAATCAGGTAATTCAGGAAGTCTAACACACTTCATTTTTGTTCCAAAACACACATCATAACTAATACTAAAGTTCACTGAAAGAACAAAATAAAAGAAAAAAAAACAACTTTTTTTTTTATTATTCTTTCCCATCATATAGCATAAAATCTCTTAGAACATAACTACATTCTTTCCACAAGATGCCACTCCCTTTCAATACTTCGAATGTACAGTGGTAGTTGAACAAGGGATCATTAATTATTTGGCCTTGCTCTTACTATTCAGTGTGAAGTCCCATGTCTTGTTTACCGTGTACTGTTCAAAGCCTGATTTGAACAATGAATTATTCATTTGCTTGTGGGTTTTCCTACAGTGCTCATCACAACATCTGAATGCATTACAAACATTAAGTGATTCATTTTCGCATCATCTTTGTGTGATGATATGAATGATATCATTGTACGCACATTACAGAAGCTGGGGCATGACACAGGGATAGCAAAGCATCTGTTAATTCCACGTACACAAATGAAGGCTTGCAGGGCCAAGTCTCTTCAAAATACTTACATTTGTCACACCATTGTAGCCAGCTGCAGTAGCACACGTGGATTATAACCAGAGGTGGTCTCAGAGCAGGTCTCTAGAAAATAAGGAAGACAATCAGAATTCCCTGATCACATGAAAACATTTTGGTTTTAAACTATATTAGATGTGGTAAGTCAAAAATGTTGACAGTGGAAGGAAAGAAATTCTTAGAAGAAGCTGTTACACTGCAGAGGTATAAAAGAAGGTAAACAGCAAAAACTCAGATACAACAGATGCACCGATGCACAATACGAATATGCACTGTGATGCTTTTTCAGAGACCATCATATTTCAGAGGGTATCTATTTTTCATTAGACATGGGGGAAACAGAGTGACAAAGGATGAGGAGAAAGCTGAGTTGCTTAATGCCTTCTTTTCCTGTCTTTTACAGTCAGACCAGTTGATCTTAGGCTGCCCAGCCCCCTGAGCTTGAAGATGGGTAGCAGAATGAAGCCTCCATAATCCAAGAGGTATCAGTCAGTGATCAACTACGCCATTTAGACACATGAATTCATGGAGCCAGACAGAATCCACGTAACAGCACTGAAGGAGCTGGCAGAGGTGCTCACTGAGCCACTTTCCATCATTTACCAGGAGTCCTTGCTAACTGGAGAATTCCCATTGACTGGATGTTAGCAAATGTGATGCCCATCTATAAGAAGGGCCAGCAGGAGGATCTGGGGAACTACAGGTCTGCCAGCCTAATCTTGATGCTGGGGAAGGTCACGGAGCGGATCAGCTTGAGTGTCATCATGCAACAGGTACAGGACAAACAAGGGATCAGGCTCAGGCACCATGGGTTTATGAGAGGCAGGTCCTCCTTGGCCAAACTTATCTCCTTCTGTGACAGAGTGACTTGCTTGGTAGACGAGGGAAAGGCTGTGGATGTTGTCTACCTGGATATTAGCAAAGTCTTTGACACTGTTTCCCACAGTACTCTTTTGGAGAAACTGGATGCTAATGGACTGGATGGGTGCACTGTTCACTGAGTAAAACGCTGACTGGATAGCCAGGCCCAGAGCGTGGTGGTGACAGGCCAGTCCTGTTTATATCTTTACTGATCACCTGGACAAGGGGACTGAAGCCACCATCAGTCAGTTTGCAGGCAACACCAAACTCACTGGGTGGGAGTCTCAATCTGGGAGAGGATAGGAAGGCTCTGCAGAGGGATCCGCACAGGCTGAATTGATGGGCTGAAGACAGTTTATATGAGGTTCAACAAAGCCAAGCGCTGGGTCCTGCACTTCAGTCACAACAACCCCAAGAAGTGCTACAGGCTGGGGACAGAGTGCCTGGAAAGTGGCCCAACAGGAAAGGACTTGGGTATCTTGGTTGACAGTGGCTGAACATGAGCCAGCAGTGTGCCCAGGTGGCCAAGAAGGCCAATGGCATCCTGGCCTGTATCAGGAATAGGGTGGGCAGCAGGACCAGGGAAGTGATTGTACCTGTCTACTTGGCCCTGGTGAGGCTGCACCTTGAGTTCTGTGCCCAGTTTTGGGTCCTCACTACAAGAAGGACATTGCAGTGCTGGCATGTGTCCAAGAAGGGCAACAGAGTGAGGGAAGGGTCTGGAGCACAAGTACTAGGAGGAGTGGCTGAGGGAGCTGGGGGTGTTTAGTCTGGAGAAAAGGAGGATTAAGGGGTCCTTACCGTTCACTGCAACTGCCTGAAAGAAGGGTGTAGGGAGGTGGAGTTGGTTCCTTCTCCCAAGGAAGAAAGACTCACTGCACAGCCAGGAGCACACCAAGACAGCCATCACAGATTTAAAAAGGCTTGGGACTATGTGTGTTTAAACAATAGGGACCGTCTTTTATCTTTCCCTGTTGGATGTAATTCATTCAAACAAATCTGACTTCATTTAAATATAATTTAAAATCTCTACATGCTAGTTGTATGTATAGTTTCTATTATACAACTTTTTCCACAGATTGATCCTTTTCCCAATGTCTAACCTGACAAAATCGTACATCCAGACCATCTGCCATTTTACTTCGCCTTCCAATAAATGGCTATCCTTACACAGGGTTTACCTTTCTACAAGTGAAAATACTTCCAAACGCTGTTAAACTTTCCTAAGTGGCAGACATGAAGACAAAGCTGCTGTAGTGGAAAAAATCCTTTCACAAATACTGTGCTACAAAAATAAAGGGTTTTCTGCTACAATTCCAATATCCATGGTATTTCCATGAGAAATGAAGCTGGATATGCAGGGCAGCACACGTTTTGTGTTCGGCAGCAGTAACACAACCCAACAGGCTTCTCATTATAGACCAACACTGATTTTTTGGAAATGACTCAGAATCTGTTCCCAGTTCTGCTAAAGGTCTCTTACAGACTGTGAACATGTTATTGGAAGATGCCTTCCTCCATGCCTTCAAAAATCTGATTTAATTACTGTAATCCAATTCAAATTAGAGAGGAAGGGCAAGCGGGTTCGTCCTATACTCGCAATGTCTTTCATACCTTGACGCCAGATTTTTTCATGGTTTTCCAGAAAGCCTGGGAAACCTCCCTCTGAATTCAGTAATGCCAGTGAATTAGCTGCAAACTCAAACGGCTCCCCTAGTCTTTGCAGAAGTCCCCATTCATCGTTCAGGAAAATGGGGTTCAATACTAAAAGAAGTGATGCTACCACACCAGTAACAGGCTACTTTGGTTTGTGGCTCTCTGTGAAAGACTTCTGAAATCACCTGCAATGTCTATCATACAGCTGACTGTACCTCTGTCACATACCAGACATCAGTGCAGATGTACAAGTCAAACCTGAATCAAGGTCTGGTGGGAGGGTTTTTTCCCCTGTGGGAAGGCAGAATGTCTAAGAGAAAAAGTTGTAAGGAATTCAGCAGGAAGGCACATAAGTCAGTCTCCTGGCATTTATGTGTTGTCATTTGCTTGACTTCTGTGCTTCAATTTCTGTCAGTCACTGGTTTTAAAGAGGTTGAGTTTAAAATGCTAACCACGATTGAACTCACAGGCCAGCCATCAGACCACACTGACACCAAACCTGCTGGGGAGGAGACCACATCGAAGAACTACACCCACACAGTCATTTCTGCTCAGGACTTGAGCTAATGCCCAACTCTTACTAATTTATGTCACTCATGGTAGCCATGTCTTCATATAATATTTTCTACAGATTTTTTTTGGTCTCATTACATATTACTAAGAGTAAACTAAGAGACACTTTGGCTTAAGTAGATAAAAAAAATAAAATCTGCTTTGGGAAATAAACATCTCAAAAATTCAGCTCAGCCTAATTTTAATATAACACATGCTCCTAACCCCTATACAAGCTTTAGGCTTGTTAGGAGACGGTGGGGATTTTTCAAACACCATTTCCTTCTTATGTCTGACTGTTTCAGAAACGAAGTTGACATGTGTTACCAGTGACCAAGCCCAGGAAGAAATCAGATCTGAGCACTTGCCACCCAGAAGAATGGAGAAGAAAGCAGCAAACGTGAATTGAGGGTTTTATGATAAGACTGAGATCCCAAAGACTAAAGCCAGTGCTTAAGCTTGAGAGAGAAGAGAAAGGTGAAGCAGTTCGAGACTCAAGAGTGTAAGCTGGTTACACAAGAGTCACCAGCAGGTAGTTTTAACTGGAACAAACAAGGACAAAAAGCATGTTGGCAAATACCAGTTCCACTGTAGCTGTCTATTAAACACCAGTTAGTTTAGTACATTCAGACAAAAAATCTGCAGCACAGGCATTTGATAAATCATGTAAAAACTGTGTCTATTTGTGCTGAAATCTGAATTTTCTGTTGCTTTATGCTCACCATAACATCTGTAAACAAAATAATTTCTTAAAAGTATTCAAACACCTGCTAATTCATAATTATGCAAATAATTTCAATATGCACTGATGTTCAGTAATAAAAAAATAAGTTTCTAATGCAATCTTACTCTGACAATAGCATTCATCTCATTTAAAACTTCTATATTACATATATATATATATTTTCCCTTAAATATGTTGTTTAGGTTATGGTTTATGTTACACCATCATATAACTCAAATCAGCTTCTGTTTAGGGGGATAATTACAGGACACATGAATAAAAAAAGATTATTTCTGCTTATCTACTTAATTTAAAAATCTGTTTTTGAAATAACCCAACAACATTATAAGAAAGCCATTTATATACTGGGATATTAATTTGGAAAAAAAAAGGTGTAGTCATTTAAAATATTTTAAGTAATGTCACATGATTTTAATAAAGTATTTGAAAAATTCTTATGAAATATTAGGTAAATATGTAAACCTTAAACATTACTAAGTTTGAGTACAGTAATTTTGCAACTGTGCTTTAACATGGAGCAGAGGTCCCATGGCTGTTATAGACTGAGCACTACAGAAACTTTACTCTTCCCCTCATCAGCTGCTGGAAGATCATTCTAATGGCTCCCTCAGGCTGGGTTCAAAGAGCAACAGCAACACTATAGGAATGGCTGCAAAATTTGATACCTTCTTTTGTAGCTTACTTCCCTCAGGCCCAGCTGCAGAGCTTTCATAGGAAGGGGTGAAGGGAATAAAAAGGAGACTTTTGTCTGCCTTATACACAATAAATAAAATGGATTTCCAGTCTCACAATAAACACCTTCCTGTCCTGTCACAGGTTCCAAGGCTGTGGCCCTACTCAGCAAGTACCTGAAAGAAGATTTTCATTACTGTGAATGTAGTAACGCTGCTAATCCATGAACATTCAAACCACACCAACAAACCAGGAATGAGATTGGTCTAGAAATCTTTATTTTTTTGAATAAAAAAAATTTTACACATTTTTTAAAATATGTTTATGCATTTTCTCTATATTCTCTCTCCTGAAGCTTTATAATAAAATTCAGTCTTACTGCCCATTTTTTTTCACCCCTCTTCCTAAAACTAGAAGTGCTTGAAAGAAACTGCTTTTTGCAAAAAGGAGCGGCAAGACTTCACAGATTTGTTCTTCTCCAGGTGCAAAGATCACAAATATCAACCAATATCTAGAGGCTACAGTCCTAGGCTGAAGCTGGATTAAGTGCTTTGCAAAATTCTTCATATTTAAAATTATTTTTTTTTACAAGTCAGCCAGCCAGTGACTGATTAGAAAAATGCTGGAAATGCTCCAGGTACTCTAAGCAAAACACCTTGAAACAAACTGCATTACTGTCTATATTTGGAAACCATAAAAAAGTTGCAAAACTAAAACCATACACTTGTAAATATATCTGTTCAGCCTTCATGGCTTTCAAAGGAAACAAGCGCAGATAAACTACAAGGATAACATATGGTTGGATATGAATGTGCTTTACATCTGTTACTGGTTAATTAGTTCAAACTTTACCCACAGTGGAGTTTCGAAGATGCAGGGACATGTGTTAAATAAATGAGACATATTTTGGAATGCTGAATAGTCCAAAAAGCCCCAAAGTCCAACTGGTAAGTCTTTCCACCTTGCAGAAACACCTTTCTTGGTTGGAACACTTCTTAGTGGATTAGGCATGAAGAACCCTGTCTGGGAAGCTGGGTGCTTACCCCAGCTCCCATCCGTTTACCCTTGTCCCAAGTCAGTCACCCACACATAGTCTCAGTTCTGTCACAGGGAAAAGACACTCAGTGTCACAGCCTTGCTCAAGTGATGCATATAACCAAAGCCAGGAGACAACATATCTCTGTCTTTCTCGACCTAGGTTTTATTTGCACTCAGTAGTCACAATGAGCTTCACATATGCACCTTTCAAAACCGGCAAACAGAATTTTCCCAAAGTAGTCTCCCCACTTTGCAGTTTAACATAAAATACTGTCTTCTTTTTTTAAAAAAAATTAGTCCATCTATTTTACCATCATTATGAATGTGAAAACAGCAAAACTGTGCTAAAGCAAACTATTGAAATGGTTGTATCCTAACTCTGGCAGCTATTTTTTATCTTAGCTAAGAAGATAAAGCTAACATTAATACTTATTCAGCAGAGGACATGCTTGCTACCCAGTCACGGTATTAACCTGTGATAGGGATTGTTATAAGGCAATAATTTTCCATCTTCAGAACCTGATTTTCCGTCTTTTACATATGTAAAATAACAGCTATAAAATGGAACTAAGTCAGAAAGTAAATTATACAGCATCATGATCATCTGGCATCTCCTTAAATCTCATTCATACATGTCTAAACTTTCAAACAAAAAAGGAAAGGTGATTGCAAAAGATGCCAACAGCCAACATTGTTTTTAAAATGATCTTAGAATTCTTCAGAGGTGCTAATTTTGATGCAAGCTCTTTAACCCTAAGAAAATCTTCTATCAGCTATGTCAGTTGGTATTGATCGTGGCTGAAAAAACAAATGGGAAAAAGAGAAGTTCCCAGTACTTGAATCAGCATTCTGAGAGCTAACTATAGGACACTAGAATTTATTGCTCTCTTTTTACTACAATACCACATCTACATTTCAGACTTGTATCAATGAGCACCTGTAGAGGGTTTTAGAACCAAAAAAAAAAAAAAAAAGAAAAGAAAAATATTCCAAATCCAAACAACAGAAATAGAGTCAGTCAAGAATGGTTCTATTCCCTGTTTTTCCATAAACTCAACATATGGAAAGATATTTTAGTGCTGTTTCTTTTTTGATTTTCTTTCTTTTCTTGTTTTTTTTTTAAGGCTCACTGTTTTAGATTAGTAATTAATATTGACATCAACACTCACCCATTTAAAAGGAGGAAGCTACTTTCCTCCCACAGCTTTTCCTCATGAAGTCACCTGGTTAAGTTATGAAATCCTGTTAAAGAGGTCATTTAAATAAGGCATAAGTCAATAAAAAAAAGGTCAGCTTTCCTGTGCAGGTGTCACTTCTATTTATTTTGAGTGCAAACCCCAGAGATCACAAGTTCAGAATATTTATACTGCAACCCAATCCTCACAGCCTATTGTCAACTGATAGTTCTTTGTTAAGCAGAGCAAAACCCCCATCAGGATCCTGACAGTTTTACAGGAATCCTAGCAAGATTTTCCAGCAATAAGACACTACCAGGCCGCACAGGCTTGTGTTCCTCAACACAAGCTGATGTGAACTCATCTTTGTGCCAGACTCCAGTGATATTCTCTGAGCCCCATGAGGTCAGCTAATTCTGAGCACTGTGGTCCCTAAGAGATCTCCAATCACACTTGGATCACCTAGAAAAAGGAAATATTTGAGTGCAGATGGAAACATCCATGTACCTAACCTAGTCAGAACAAAGCCATGGTGCACCTCACTACCTTCCAACACATCACTCAGTAAGTGAGTGCCCTCCCACCAGTCTTTATTTTGCTGTGCTCATTGACTATGAAGGCTCAGCAGTGCTAGCAATAGGGAGTTACAGGCACAGCAGACAAATGAACTGGGGAAAAAATCCCGAACTTACACATCTCCCAGGACTGAGCAGGCATGATGAGGTACAGAGTTGCACATGTAGCTGCTGCACTGTAATGCACTGTTAGATATGCAGCCTGCTGAGCAAGAAGCTGGAGGCAACACAAAGTTCCAAGTCGTGGCAGCCAGGCAGGTGTACTTAAAAACCTCTTAATGCTTCTTCTTACCGCTTCAGTCAAAAGCAAGTGAGATATTTTGTCCCACAGCATTCTAAGTCTTTGACCTGAACTATGATAATCTAATAGATCATTTGCACAACTGAGTTATTTCCTTCCCTTCTCCTTGCTTCCTCCCTTACAGCAAATCGTTCCAACCCTATAACACATATCCTATCTCACTAGAAGGACACATATCTATACGGATGCAATGTTTATTCAAAATCTCAACAGGATAAAGGTTATGCGGTAACAGAATAGCTTCCTTTCTACACAGAAAGTGAAAAGATACAACCAAGTATTCAAAAGCTTATCACAAATCTACTAAAAATGAAATTAATAAAATAATAATTCTGATCACTAGTATTGGAAATGCTACCCTCATCCCAAAACAATGTATTTCTGCCAAAATCTTTCTGAATCTGAATGCTATTTGCTGAAGTATCATTAATATGCTTCCATCCAGTAGCACAGGAAATGAATTGTATCTGGTCTGCAGGGAATTCTTTAAATTATGCACATATTTATCAGTCTCGTCCTACATGCATAAATCTACCTTTACAATTTCTGGAAAACACTGATAAACACTTGCTTGGGAGACAAGAAATGTATAAAGAAAGAAAAGGAATGAATTTACACGGGAATTTACTGTGTCTGCA
Organism: Orthonyx spaldingii; assembly: GCA_013397795.1. NCBI lineage: Eukaryota > Metazoa > Chordata > Aves > Passeriformes > Orthonychidae > Orthonyx > Orthonyx spaldingii. Next base: position 582,127 of record VZTJ01000403.1, read on the forward strand.
GGTCATACAAATGAACCCAATTTTTTCCCACAATTAAATCTATGGTGTTATCAAGACAATCAGTTTATTTTAAGTCTGTCAACCCAATATATAAATTTCCTTTTGTGCTTGAAATGCCTTTATCAGATAAGATAGCTTTTGTTTAAACTGCTATTTTCAGCCTTTGCTTTGAGGGTTTTGAATATACACAGTGAAGCAATTTGAGATTTCCTACCCTGTTTTAAAATGTGTTTCTTCTGTCTGTTTGTATTTTGTAATTTCCTGTCAAATAACCTCACCATAACTAACTTTCCTTGCTCCAACCAACTTTTTTTTCTTTTTAAAGCCATTCCCACTTCCTGAGGATGGTAATAAAACACTGATTACATTCGGCTGTTATCTGCCTTTTCTTCCCCTGCTTCCCCCTCTCTCACTCCCTTTGTCAAAGCCAGCACTCAGGTTTCAGCTCTTCGCACACTGAGAAAGGCACATAACCGGCAGAGGAAGCAAATCAGACTGCAGGAATCCAGATTCATTAGAGTTTATTGGGTCAATCACCAGCTGGAGCAGAGCCAGACAATTAGGTTGTGCAGCCCCTGAAGTCTGGATGCACGGCTCTCCTTCCAGAGCCAAGCGCACTCCGCAGCAGGGCACCCGTTGGCACTGTGCTTGGCTGGCTGCTGTGGCTGTGCAGGGGGAAAGAGGAAAAGGAAAGCAGCAGCACCTTGCTGCTTCAAAGCACTTACCACTAACTGCAGAAAAAAGAGTTTGTTTAGCCAATTTCTTCTTCATTAAGCATGAAGCTGCTGATATTCCAATTCTCTCACTGGTTTTTGCCAATTGCTACCAAAAATCCAGTTTGCTAAAATATCACCATACAGAGCCTATAGACTATTCAACTTCACCTGAAATTCTTTAACCTCTTCTATTTGTCTTCTACTGCACATATCTGTTTCAGCCAAGCTTAGTCCGCACTTACCTTACTCTCTCTCACTCTGTTCCCACTTTTCACTACTCACAAGAAGTCAGCCCTACCTATTTCAGCAGCTTTTCTTTTCCTCCTTTCCCTTGTCTGTAAACTTGTTGCAAGCATAGGCTAAAGCCACTGCGCTCACTTCCTCTCTTCCAACTCTATACTGGATCATGTCCAGCTCAGTATCTGCTGTTTCCCTTTGAATGAAAGTGCTTTCTCCACAGTAATTCCTGATCTCTTCCTGGGCAAATCTCAAGGATCTCCCTCCTAATATGGCCCTTCTGGTTCTTTTGATATTGCTGATCATCATCCTTGCTCTGATTTCTCATCCTCACTGAGGTTGCAGTTCAGTCTCTATCTTTCCTGTCCATGATGCTTCTCTGTTCTGGGCAGCTCACTACATTGATGGGCACTTCTGAAAGCTGTGCCACTGCCACAGTATTCTTCCCAGTTTAACACAATTAGGGGATCTATTTAGCCCTCACCTCTGCACTGATGGTTCAGATTCCATTTAATGATTGCCAAAGCAGTCTAAGGTGGTCTGGAAGGAATAGGAGAGGGGCATAGGCCAGGAGCTTTAGATCAGATTGAGAAGCTTAAGAAACCATGTTGTCAGACACACTTTTTCACCTTCCAAGACATCTCCTTTGCACTTAAACACATGCAGCATTTTGCCTCCCAAATTTTCAAACTCTACATTTTGCCACAAACATAAATTAACTTAGTGCCCTAACACTAAATGCCTTCACTACAAAACTTCCTCCTCTCCCTACAATTGATAACAACTCTGGGAGCTGCTTACAACAGCAAATTTAACATCACTTGTGACATTTCATTCTCTTCTTCTGAGTATCAAGTTCAGTCATACCCTTTCAGTTACCTTCTTCCAATCTCAGCAGCTCACTCTGTAGTTCATTCTAACCAGTCTGACAGCATTCTCCTCTTGGGTGTCCCAAAAATGCCACTGCCTTCTGACAGGGCAGAAAAGGTACAAAGGCTGGTCATGTTCGTATTTCTTTTCACTCAGAAAACCTCCAAGTAAACCCTTCATCCTAACATGGCATCATATTTAATGTTCTTTTCACACCCTCTTCTTCATTTTCCTAAAGTTTACATATTTTAAACCTTCCTGAACTGATGCAATGATACTCGAGAACCACAATGCCAAGCAGTGTGACACCACAAACTACTCCTGTTTCAGACAGCTGACACAATTAAGCACAAAGCATAGAGCTTAGAGGTGGACAGTGGGTGTTGAAGGATCTGCTAAAAATCCTTGTACTCATACCTTCAATTTCTGAGTGTGCACTTATAAAGTTTATCTATTTCTATGCAATTCAAGAGCACTGCCGTGTTCAAGATTTATTTCCATCACATTCAGATTTTTTTTCTCCCAGTAGTCACCACATGGGTTTCTTCCGAGGGGCATGAGGGGAGGTTGGCTTTTTCACACAGAGGCCACATCTAAATTATGCTTAATCCCTACATTACATAGTAGTCCTCTTGCTATTTGAAAGTTATTTATACAGTACAATGTTCTTTTTCCATGTGTCTAAACATCACTTGTGAGTTCCCATTCAGCCTGAGTTCTGGCAGCTCTAACTTTCACCCTTTTCTGACAACTTCTTCTCCTTCCTTGGGACACAAAATTCAGACTGCTGGAGTACTTGCAAGAGCTCCCAATTTCTGCACGATTCAGGTCTATGGGTTCTCAGTGCAGCCAACATGCATTGCTAACAGTTTGGCAAACTCATGTTTGCTATCTCTCAAAGACAAATTTTAATTAAGGACAAACTTTTAATCCTCCCTTCATTTTAATTAAATCAATTCCTGATCACTTGATCTTAAGTCACTTCCCAAGTCCAGCTCTTCTATGATCTCATTATTAGCTGCTAAAACCAGAACAGATACTGCTTTATTCACTATGTCCTTTCTTATGTTTGTGGGGAGGGGGGAGAATCATTTTGGATTTTTTTAAATGATCTTTCACACTATTACACTCATAGACAGTCTACTACCTTCTCTTTCTGTTCTGCCTGAACACAGCAAGTACTACTTTTCCAGCAAGATTATTATTCTGCTATGCACCTATTGTTCTCTACTACATTTGTCTTCACACGTAGTTCAGATTCCCCTTTCCTAATGACCTGGGTATTTAAGTACAAACTTTTTCCTTGTTTCTAACTGACCACAACCAATCACCTTGTCAAGTTAAACACAAATTAAATGTGCTTTCATTAAATGACCTGATGGCCCAATTAAGATCACTATCATTTCTATCACTTTTTCTTATACTCTTCTTCCATTAATGTATCTTCTCCCTTTCTGACTTCCTGCACACTAAAGCCAGGCATGAATATCAAATGACCATCTTCAGACCCTTTTCCATTATTTCTTGACATATTCAACTGCTGGAACAGACTCAGCAAAAAATACTGCCACTCCACACAATGACACAGACTACTCCTTAAAAAATATTCTAATTTCTTGAATGTAACCCAGAAGTAACATGGCCCAAGCTTTCTTCCCATCTACTCATCACACTTACAGGCCTTCTCTAGGAACTGGGAGAATTCTGACCACCAGAATCCAGATTTTCTGCAGAAATCATGGCAAAAGTGTAACTGAGAAGGGATCTGTATATCTTGATGAGTTTTTCCTAAGAAGGAGCAGAACCACTGCAGTTCCACTTTAAATTGTAGCAAAAAACTTAGGGAGGAAGGCACCATAGGCTGACAGACAGCAAGAGTCAGTCTCCAAAAATTATATAAATTATAAGAGATAGAATAGATGTAGAATGTTAGGTGCTTCTAGAAATAAAGTTCATTTTTGTTTAAGGCAGTGCAAAGTACAGAGAAATCTAGAGTAAAAATAATAAAGGAAATATGTCTGGAAGACTTTTTGTAGAAGCAGTTTAAAGGGACACTAATAGGATGAAAGAGCACATGCTAAAACCAGAAAAAGTAACAAGGAAGAGAGAATCATAAGGTGAAGAGAGATGGGGTAAGAGCTCTAACAGTTTCTTCTTAAGTCCACAAGTAGCCAAAATAGACCAGATAACTTTTTTTTGTGAGAGAACCTAAAAGAAAAAGGTGATATTGGTCAGAATTCTGATCTGTAGCCTAAGTCTAAAAAAATTGGTGAAATCATCACTAAGAAATATCACATATTTTTCTCAGACAGAACTCACGTACAAACACATCTGAGTCATCAGAACAGAAGGTACAGAGAGTAAAGGGAAACCTGCAGAATTTTTCCTACACTGAAAGCAACGTGTAGAATATCCTCACAGACATACAGAGTGATAGAAGGTAACAAGTCATAAAAGTGTAAGGAAAATAAGGCTACTTTAAAAATAAAAAGCACAGTGATTGCTGAAGGTGACTAACAGATTCTCAGCAGTCCTTAAATAATGAACTAAATATTCACATATCCACTTACATGTTTTTTGTTTCCAAATCAGCAGCATGCCACAACTTTTGCTGACATACTACATAATAGATCTGGCCATGCAAAACCTTTGAGACTTGTTTCTGCCATGCTTCAATTTCACAGAGTTACATTGACTTGTCAATATAAAGTGCATAGACCACTGCATCCCAATACCTGTGGACTCTGTCCAACTGAGTTCCCTATGGGGACACAGTTGCTGAATATTTCTTATATTTACCATTGGAAGAAGTTTGTGTAATACCAGTTAGGGTGATATTTACCAACAGAATAAACATGCAGAGTGATTGAGCACTTGTAGTCGTAATGAAGCACATTGTATCACAGTGGAGACATAGGCCCAGTGCCTAATGGCACTTGAAGAAAGACTGAATAATTTAACTTATTTCTAAAGAAAAAATCTCTGTAATTCCCAGCAGAGTCAGGGTATGAGGTTTAAATAAGTTCCCCAAAAAAAAAAACAAAAAAAAAAACAACCCTAGATTATTTCACATCACCAGCTGTCAGCCAATAGCCTGGATAATGAAAATCCACAGTTTCCTGGCTTCCTATGCAGCTCCTTGCAGGCTTCAGTGTAACTGTTTCTGTCATTTGCCTGCACTCGCTATGATTTCCTTTCTCTTTACTTCAAGAATTTTTTTTTTTTTTACTACATCTGTAGGAGATGACAAGAGGGATTAACACTACCAGAGATGTTGCATATGACCCCTTTTTTTACGGGCACTGTTTGTCACAGAGGTTCATTAGACTTGTGTTTCCTAAACTTACTTCAGTCAAGCAATGAACTTTTAAGATGGATGAACACTCACAGCATAGCTGCTTTAAACAAAACCACCCCAGTTTGTAAATAAAAAGTGATTAGAGAAATTCGCTGCAGAAATCAGTCACATTAATCAGCTGGTTGTAAAGTAGATTGATGTGCACCAACTAGAGCTGTCTAAACAATTTTGTTAACCTTTAGCAAAAATGTGAAGGAATATGCTGCAAAATGGTTCCGTTTTAAATGGATAGGACATGCTTCTTTTAGAACAGTAAAATTCCAAGATTATTATTTTGTTCAGATTTCCCCAGAACAAATGGCCCAAAAAGAGTAATTTATAGTTACAGCACTCTTTTCCACTAGTTCATTCCAGGTTGTGAACAGCAACAGCCCATGGCAGGACAAGGAGTGTTTATTCAAAGGCCGATTGTAGCTGAGGAGTTATGGAGGGGCACTGATGCTCAGTCAATACACAAAGCAAAATGAATTACCAGAAAGTGTCTAAGAATTTCCTCCAGCATTGCTTTACCTCCCATGTTGTAACTAATTTTATTTTTTTTGTCAGCCAAAATCCCAGTGGAATTGTAGGATAATCTGTGAAATCAGTGCTGATAACAGTCCAGGGAAAGAAGGGATGGTTCCACACCTGCAGCAGTGGCCATGCACACCTGAAGGTAATGAATCTGAACATAAAACACCCTCCCTTCCCTCCAAGACTAACTTAAAAACAAGGCTTAAGAAATATATTCCTCCACTTTTTTGAGGAAGCATTTGATTCGTATTTCCAGACTTTCTCCCACAACCACCAGGAATAGAAAACTGATTTAGAAGGTGAGGAACAAGAGAAGAGAAATCCAACAAACAGGCTTTTAAGTAGTTTTGTTCCAAGAGGTACAGTTTTCAGAGGAACATCACAGTAATCATTGATAATACCACTTTTGCATCAATCATAGCATGTCTCAAAATACCCGGAAGTTCTGAAGCCAACATTTTCACAAGAAAACCTTACAAGAATGATCTTGGCCTATCCTTAACTTTACTTTGCCCACACTAAAAACAGTAGCCAATAATGGCCTATTATTATGCAAGTTGCTAGACACAAGCACTAGAATTTCCAAAGCAGGATGTGCATGTTACATGATGCAGGAAATCTAGACAAAGTCAAGGAATTACCTTTTAAACTTTTTTTATATGCATCTGTTTCCAATAATTATCAACCCCTGTTTACACAGGTAGGCCAAAATTAAGTTTGGAGTCAAAGTCTCAGTAAGTTTGATTCAGATTTTAGAGAGTTACAAGCCAGAAGGTGTCTGATAACACCGCTCTTCTATTACAATCTCATCTCTCACTTATACTCAGCAGGGATATTTGTTTAAGCGACAAAAGAATTTGGTATCAATCCCTCTTGCTGAGTAAGCTGCACTTGATCTGCACAGCCAATGAATAATAAATCAATGCAAATTACACCACTTTATCACTAACAACCATTTTCTGGTCAGCTACACCACAGAATACAGTCTCTCCCACAGGAGGAAAATAACCCCCAGTGTCTTAAAATAGGAGTTATTTATAGCCTGCAGGGAAACAATTGTGATCTAACATATAATTTGCACCACTGTTTATATTTGCAGTGAATTTGGCCCTTGAAATCTTCAGCCACAATGAAGGCACAAGCTGCTTTCATCATCGGTGCATAACCCTGCAAATTATTTTAATTGATATTTGAACATTCAGATGTTAGGCAGCTCCCCATGCACCACAAGTATCACCTTACACTTGACAACGGGGTCACTCATACACTGTTTCTTAACCATCTGTAGCTTTTCTGGGTAACAGTTTTTGATAGAGATTGCAGCTGGCTTAAGGTAGGAACTATCAAAGATATAATAAAGTTCCATGTTCAGACAGCAAAAAACTTGAGAGAGGAATGTTTATAACTCACTCTCTATTAGTGCAGTAGAAAGCCATTCTTCTTCCAAAAGATGGATGGGTTTAGCCCCTCAGAGGTGTCAGCAGCTGCACAGATTTGGAGAAAGAGGCCTCAAGGGCACATTGAGGCCAGGAGGGGCCTCACCTTTTGCCAAGAAGATGGATGCTCTTTGTGTAGCATTCTTTTCACAAGTATCTATCTATAGCTCATCATTGAGCACTAGAGGAATATATCACATCAGTGCAAGCCAAAGCTAACTTCACCTATTCAAAAGACATGAGCTTGGAATAATACAACACTATCATAGCATCATGCAAATCATCCACAGCTCGCTTACCCACCAAGGTTCACTTCTGATGCATAAACTTCAATCTGAAGTAAAATTCTCTCCTCCTGCTTATATGAACAAGAGGGAGCTTTGATGGCACAACCGATAGCAGTTCTCTGCTGAATTCAGGGACCAGCCTTCTGAACACCAACACAAACTCACAATATGCAATGCTTTGGGTGCCATTCAGTGAATAAGCCTGTCCCAGGTAATGGCACATGAAGCCTTGTGAAAGCCTGAGCCACAATAAGGGCACCAATCATGGTGACAGCATGTACAGAAAACCTGTGGCACAGAGGGAAGTGATGGGGGAAAGATGCCTCTGGGCTGGCAGCACCCACCTAGCTCTCCCACTGCAGGGAAATCCCAACCTCCACTAGGCTGGACAACAAAGCCCGCTCTCCAACAGCACCAGATCCATCCTGGCCGCAGTGCACAGGCAGATACAACAGCTGCTTGGAGACCTGCCCACCGTGCCTCTCACACCACTCCAAACTGGGCCTCAGCTGCTCTGGGGTCTGAGGTTATCAGGGCAAAGATCTCTGCAAATAAAGAAATACAAACTGTGGGCATCTGTCCTGACTCTTCTCTCTTTGTGACCAAGAAGTTTCTTTCAGGACTGGCTTGACTTGCCCTGGAGGCTTCCCAGAGAGCTGTATAATAAAGATGATTGAAATGCAGACTATGTCAACACAAACTTCCTTTGAGAGAGGTAAACAGGAGGACAGCACCTTGTTCATCAAAAACAACCAGACATACCTATAGGGCACGCAGAGCCAGCCAAGATCCTTTGGGGTTTTCTCTTTCCTTTTAAGAAGAAAACAGCTATTAACTTTTTTTCCCAGATTTAATATTAAAAGAAAATGCTGGCTACACCCACACTGATGTTATGTCAGCTGCTTATGTCAGGTCAAATACAGTGCGACAGGAAGCAGGGGCTCCACATGAATACTATCCCATCAACTCAGTGCCATTCTGCTCCTCCCTCCCAAACAGAGACTGCTAAACTATACTCAACATCTAGACCCACAGTTTTCTGTCCAGTCTGGCCAAGAGAAAAACATCCTCCTAGAAGGAAAAGGCAATTACATTCCAGACAGCACCTCTTTTGAGAGCTCTCATATGATCAAGTCCTCCCATCCCAGAAAGGAAAGTAAGTGGACGTTCTTCCTTGGTCTAGAGGCAGTGATGGAAACAGCACAGTGCAGCTAATAAATATTTTCAGCCATCCAGCAGATAAAAACAAGCAGAAGACAGCAACCTGGGATAGCATTTCAACAGTCATCGTGATAGCCAAAGTAAACGAACACAGAAGGTAAAAATCAGAAGCCATTCGGAAACCATTCACTTTCCAAGTTTCTATTTCTCTAGTTTTAAGATATGCAAATCTATTCTCTAATGCCTTCATTAAAATGCATATTTCTTAATCTTGCCATCCTTGTTATCCTAGTTCACAGTTTTTTCCCTACTGTGTCAGATGAATGGAAGCAGTGCACCAGGGCAAAGGCAGCAGCAAGGCTGTTTTGAGCCTTGTCAAGCACCTTTTCCCATGGGAGTCTAGTGGATGGCAGGATATGACCAGAACCTCTTTCAGTACAAGGCAGATCTTAATTCCTCCACTATACAGCATTAGTGACATTTTCTCTTCAGCTATTTAGTAATTTTCTTGGTACAAAGCACCATAGGTGGTGCCTTAATAACATGAGTGGGACACAAGGGCTGGACTGCTGCAGCCATCCACACGAGAGCCCTTGTTTGCACTCACTGGCTTCTCTGTGCCTCTCCTCCCACTGCCAGGAAGTCTTGACATGACCAAAATTTACAGCAGTTATAACACACAGTGCTACCTGCAAATTTTAATTAGAGAATTTGCCTCTGGTGTAATGTAGTAATAAGGAGAAAATGGGTGTCTCTGCTTTCTTCTAAGGACCTCTGTATGCAGGCAGGTATGGACAGACCTGAGCTTGCTCTGCCTGTGCTCCAAGCTGGCTCCCAGTTGAAAGTTGTGTAGGCACAGCATGCAGTGCACAAGCAATTAGGCCCTACACTCAGCACACCTCAGCTTGTCTAGATGACTGCGAACAGAAATGAGAATTGTGCCCCTGTAGCAAAAGAATAAAAAAAAAATAAAAACCAAAACCAACAAAAACAACGCTTTTTCTTTACGTCCAACGCTTGTTCACACTTGCCCTAACAAGCTTGCCAGTATTGTCCTTGTCTTCTCATAGTTGTATGCTTTTAGAGGGTTTTTATGGCTTGATGTTCATTATATTTAGGTCATTTGCAAGTATTAAGCTATCATCTGCACAGAGATGATAGCAAGCATAACAGAAACAATATTCAGCAAGGATAAACCACAGTGGGTAGTGGATTATAACAAGAACCAGTGAAGCCTGGATGACCCTTATTAGGCTGAGCTACCTCTTGGTAACACCTCTAAATTAAAGTTTACCACTTCTGTCTTACTCTGGCTATTTTAAAAAAGAATCACAGAAGAAATGAAAACGTGAACAAATACAAAAAAAAAAAAAAAAAAAAAAAAAAAAAAAAGTGAAAAAGCGAAAACCCAACAAAAGCATCTATTTGTTTTATTAGGAGGTTTACCAAGTGCCTAACCAGTCAACAGTCAAGCCACTAAGACAACATAATAAAATTGAAGTAATTTATTTTTTACAGACTAGAAATTGCAAGTATTGAGCAGCCTATACTTCTGTTGTCTGCCACTGATCTTCTTTTAACTCCTATTCAGATGATGTTACTGGCAATAAGAAAAGGTTAGGAACAGCAGGGTTCTTCTCAAGAGCAGACTAAGCAGAACTGACGGCATAAAAAATGCCTAGCACCCCAGAACCACATGAAGGCACCCATCTTCAGGCAGGATGACAGACTTTTCTCCTTGCTGTTGTTTCACTAGCTGAGCAAGAGCCAGGTGATTTCCAGCTCTAGCCTGGAGGTAAATAGCCTTCTCTGGCCCTCCCTCAGCTTTCCTACCCTGCCAGGCTAGTCTTCCCAGCAAGGCAACTACCTAGCGGGAACTACTGACTCCAACCTCCAGCAGGATCCTGCAAGTCCTTCCACATCATCATCCCCACCTCCCATCTTTGCAGCAGGAGGTTTGTGGAAGTGCTTTGGAGGTCAGACTAGTCCCAGAGGCAGCACAGCTGACAGATGCCCTCCACTCTCAATGAGGGTATTTGGTTGAGCACCACAACTTGGCTTTTATATTTGATTTCTGGATCCCACCTGTACTGCAGAATATTAAAGAGCTGCCTTTGATCTCTTGTCCCTTTTCTGCTTTCAGGCTCAAGTTTAGCAAAGATTATACCTTAACACATGGTACCAACTCATGGTTCTGAGCTGTCAATACTGGTAGAGAGGAAAAGCATCAGAGACAAATGGATAAACTTCAGGGAGGAAGAACATGTATTATTTCAGTAAATTCATCCGATAATACTAATTAATTCAGGAAACCCCCAGATTTAAAAAAAAAAAAAAGAAGGAAAAAAATCTCTTTCACTTATCGCAAAGCCAAGAGAACATAAGTCCTGAATACCTTTTCCTCTTTCTCCCTTGGCAACAAGACTGGGATAGAGCAGGTCAAGCAACGCCATAACGACTTTGCATGCTGTTGGGCTGCTATTCAAAACGCTAGACAGAATATGAAGGTAACCTGATTTCAAGTGGATCTGGGAGAGCCTTAATGCTGAAGTTTGTATGCCAGCTTTGTAATTACTAAGATCTCAGACCAGCCCTTGTTTCTGAGTACTGGCCTAGATTAGCAAGTCACCTGAAAGTTTACAGTAGGAAAACCATATGGATATATTCCTGTAGCTACATGTGTAGAGCAATTACAGCACAGGTAAGCAATAACACATGCCCACGGCATCATACTTGGTGAGGCACGAGGCTTACATGTATATCTTATTATGACTTCAGACTTCAAAGTACCTTATTGCTCAGACAAAATTGGTAGCCTACTTCGTTGTAAAACACACATACGGATCTATTACTGTAAAACACTTATAGGTGTTGATATAGCACAAGATTTAAAGTGTGGGTACCAGAACTGTGAAAGGGGGAAGGAACATCTTAAAATATTTTCCTATACTGTTTTACAGGGAATGCGCTTTAAAGTAGCGGCCAAAACAAAGCATCACTTAACTTTAAAAAATGCCACTTTCATGCCAATGCCTAAAATCTGGTTGTTCTGCAGGCACTTTAAGCTTATGTTCCCCTCTGAGAAACCTGTTTTTTTCTAATACATCATCTACTTGATTGTTTTCAGACCTCTAATCAATCAAGAAATCCCATCACAATAGTGTGATCAACATCTGATATTTGTGCATGACAATTTATGGAAAAAAATCAATAATAAGTGCTTACCTTTTACACGGCTTTTTCAAAATAGCACCACATTTTACAAAAGTACATTTTTATGAAGACTGGTCTCTAAGTGAATAGCACCAACTTCAAAGCAAATATTTCTGCAAGGGCCGTTGCAACAGTCTAGTTCTTACATGATCTCCAAGGCTGCAGAGTAACCTAGGAGGCAGCCATAATGAGACACAGACAGTGAATAAAGCACTGATTTAATTATGTTGTTTGATATATGATGACCTCATCCACTGCTGTTTATACTACTACAGTGCTTGAAATACTCTATCGACATATGGGAAGGCACAGGCTCCAGCCTGAAGAGCTTACAGTCTCCAAGACAGAAACCAGATGAAGGGTGTTCTCTTCCTGTAGCTTACAGTAGGTTTTGAAGCTTTGCTCATTTCCATCAGGTCTCAAATGTACACTGAATGCTGGAAGCAGGTTGCTAAGCCAGCCTGCTGGACAAAACATCCACTCTCTTGATTACAGAAGAGATTTCTGATATGTGAAATTCTATGTTCTCTTGTACAATAAACAATGGCAAGAGGCAAACATTGGTGAGAAGGAGGGAAGTTACAGCTGTTTACAACATTTCCACCAAACTCCTTGAGCTATGGAGAAATCTCGTGCCCCTGCAGGAGTCTTGAGCCACTGCTGCCTTCTGCTACAAAAAAAGAAGTGTGGGGGAAGGAATCAGTACAACCCGATAGATCTTCCACCAAGGCAACTGTGCTGTAACCATCTCCTTCCAGAAAATTAACTGTCAAGGCTCAGAGTTTGGTTAAATATACATGCATGTCTTATTTTCCACTCCTGATTAAGATTCCCTGAAATATATGGGGTAAAATAACTCTTTATGGTGTTAATGCCATGAAAATCTCCATGAGGAAATGAGTAGTTCTGTATTCAGTGCACCATCTGCCAACCATGCAGTAAATAAAGCCATACAAGAAATGGTGAGAAACAAAACATCAACAACCTACCCACTCATTAAGCATTAGCCATGCTGTGTGCTGAACAATATGTAGGCCTTGGGGGGTGGGGGAGGAGGGGGAAGCACGCAATCCTCTAATTAAAGGCAATCAAAATGAATATTTACCAAGGGGATGAATGAGTAGCTTTAACTGTAGAATTTTCTAGCCTCTGCTTGGGTTTGCAAGCTCAGCCCTTGAAGTTCAGCCCTGTTCAGTAACCTAAATGACTAACTTAAGGCATTATTTATCTTATTTCAGTATAGCAGTAAACCCACGAAACACATGTAGCTGACACACATTTACCCTTATTAAGTACACACACATGTACAAGGACCACTGCTTTCACTGTGTCCTATCACAGAAAATAGACAAAAAGACAGGTTAGAGAAGAGATACCCCAGTTCAATTTTGTTTTAAGGTCATTCTGGAATAGCCACAGGAATTCAGTACATCCTCTCTCTTACAGTGAGCTTTCTCTGCAACACTAGATTAAAAAACTTCTATTTAAAATGGAATCCAAAGAGTCCTGCTAGCAAGGATAAAAGATCTAAAGAGCATAAATTAAATACAATATTAGCAAAGTAAAATGTGCATGTATATACACACATGTGTTTGAAAACATTTCAAATGGTACACAGAACTTAACCAATGAGAAAACATTTGTCCAGTATTGTTGAAAAAGAGCTGTGAGACACTAACAGTAAAGTGCTTTCATTTTCTTTTCAAACTCTGGTACAAATTCAGCTAATATCACTTTGAATGATCTCATACTGGGATAGAAGCCAGAAGTCTCACTTGAAATCTTTGCAGTTATCAGATCTGGAAAACTTTTCAATCACTTAAGTTTGAGAAACATTAAAAAAAGAAAAAAAAATCAGAGATAAAAGGCCAGGGGCTTGAAACATTTATCACTTCATCATACTCTTCCATTTGATGCTAGGTCAGCATCTTTACAGATACAATAAAATACTTGCTTTACCTACATTTTGAGTTGTTTTGAAAAAATAAAATAAAATTGATGAATAGACAGGGTTAGAAACAGACACAGAGTAACAAGGCCAGGCAATTCATATGGAGGACAAGCTCCTTAGCGAGCACGTTCAGGAGCAAAAAGCTCCCAGGCATAAATAGAAGTTTCCAGTACTTGACTCCAGCAGTGGAAAACTGCAAACACACAGCCATGTTGCTTTGGTGTCAGCCTTGCAAGCCCCAGCCCTGCCAAACAGTGGGAATGGCCATGGGGTATTACATGTGGGACAAGTGTGATGCTCCTAGAAAGGTCAGGATTGCTGCAGCTGGACCTGCTCTTCCCTGGGCTTTACCATAGCACTGGGGATCCCAGGCCTGCCTGCACTACAGCTCGGTCAGCACCACCTCCCTTCAACCACTATCAGGGGCCTGGGAAACCAGGACAAGCTCACAAAGCCTCAGACTTACCCAGACAAAGGCTGAAAGAGGAAGACAATGGGATGTTAAGGAGAAGAGTGCCCTGTTGGAAGCAAATATTATCAACATATTTTGGTGATTGCTAAAATAAGAGACTCCCAGCTCTACATGATACCATGTAGGGACTGAATGAGGAAAGATGAGGGTACTTTTCTGGTATGTCTCCGACACCTCCAGTCTCCTCTTGATTAAACAAATACACCACAAAAACCTTGCAAGCACAAGCTGAAGAAAAGCAGACATAATGTAGAAGTTAATACAACCACGAGCACAGACCATCCCATACCTTGCCAAGCTGATCAACTTTTTGAGAGAATATGCCAATTTATGAGTTATTAGGTCAGCTTCAGACCTGTTCTGCTTTCAGGCAGGAGTCACATCTTGCCAAGTGACAGCCACCCTACCCACTACAGGACAAAAGGTACTCATGCAAAGCCCAAATCTTTAAAACATTCACAACCATTTTAATCTTACCATCAAGCAGTAAATATTCAGGCCAGCATACAGCTAGACTTCCTTAGGATAAACTTCAAAATAAAGTTTTAAAACATTGGCTTTTTCTAAGCAAGTCAGTATATGAAAGATAGTGGAAAAAAAAAGAATATCTTTTCAGAAAGCACCAAAAGACACTCAGGTGTGGGTTTGTAGGCTGATGGTTACCCCAGGGTGTGTCACCATATGTAACACCCTCTTCAAAAAGCAGAAAAAAGAAGTACTACCAAAATGTATCTATTGCTTTCCCACACTTACATTAAAGCATTCTTTGTGCATGTAAGCAAATATAGTGAGATTTCTCCACTTCCTTGATGAGAAAAGTGATTTTTCCTTCCCTCCAATAAGAGCTGCCATTTACATCATACTGGTAAAAAAAAAAAAAAAACCAAGAAACCTGGAAATCAAATCTTACCACTGTGTATTTCCTGATGAAGATCCCTGCTCTCCCATTACTTTCCAAAACTTCCCCTCAAAACACTTGTTTTCTCATTATTGCCCGCACATTTTTCACCCCTTTGCTTTTTTCTCGTATTCAGAAAGGCCTGATTTCTGGTTCCCTGAATTTTTCTTCACTTCTCTCTCTCATGCGCTGCAAGTGAGACTCCTTCATACTTGGTTCAAATACAGCCCACCAAGAAACATCTCTGGAGGAAAAAAAGTGTTTGGTGTAGATGGTTGAACAGAAAAATTCTCACCCACTTCACTCTCCGCTGCATCCTTTTATCCTGCTCTCTATTCTGGAGAAGCCACACAAGTTACTATTCCCATTTGTTTTCCTCCTTCACCCACTGAGTTCTAGATGCTTTTGATACACCACTGACACCCTCTTTGCTCTGCTGCCTACCCTTTTACCCCCTCCAAGTGGATACTCCTGAATCTCACTGTAGCCTGCTCCTCTCCAGCATATATTTACACTTGCTGCCAATTTCCACTTCAGGGAAAGCCTCAAGACATTGTTCCTGACACCTTCAACCCAATAATATCATTGTCTTTTCTCCCTACACCACCCAAGGCATGTCCTTTGGCTTCAGGGCTGCAGGCAGCATGGCATCATCTTGGTTCTGGCCCTCTGAAGCTGAGAGTGCTGTCCAGAGACACCTATTGCTTTTAGGTGCTGCCTGCTCCCATGTACAAGAGTAAAAGACTCAGAAGGTCATCTGAAGCTGCTCTGGATGGTGCAGCCTTCATTTTCAGCCCTGCACACAATTTAGTCAAAATGAATCTAAGCTTGATTCAAGAATTACAAAAATGTTTAAACTAATACAAAAATTCTGCTGTCACTCTGCCAGTGTTAGGGTTCATTCTTACTAGTTCTTAAATATTTTTTGTATCACAACCTGGTGAAAGAACTGTCTGGTCAGCAACATCTGCAATTGAAAACTCACCCTGTTATGAACTGCTCAGCACTGGTACATTCACAGGACCACATACATGGTCTTGAGTGTATTGATGTAGAAGTGAGAAACCCCTGCCAAAAGCCAGGGTTTAAATACCATGTGCTTTTCTAACAGGAATTGAATCTTTTCACTTTGAAGAGGTGCACTAAGAAGCACAGATCTTATTTATTGGTTAGTATGTGAAGGTAACATATGCTAGGTACTCACTAAGTTGAAAGCAATTAGAATGCCAAGATGCAAATTCCACACAAAGGTCACATGGCCCTTTTCTAATGATGGCCCCACATATCTACAGGCAGAGACAGAGAAAGGCAACCTGAAGTCCCCTTTATCCTCCCACTGGGTTTGGCCTTGGAATTTCTTTCCTCCCCTCTGTGGGCAGAGATATAGCAAGGGAGGGAGGCAGGAAGACACACAGGCTGGATTTGCAGTCACTGGAACTAACACATCAGCTGCACTCTAACAGGCTTCACGAGCAGCCCAGGTGTGATACGGACCTTGCTGCTGCTGTTACTGACCTGTCTGTTTCACTAACAAATACATGCAGGGGTCTAATAAAGCTCAACCTTACATTTTTCTCCAGTAACAGAATCAGTTCAAGAAAGGCTAAATTCATTTTGTCAGTTTAAATTTCTTTGACATTGGGCTAAAACCTTTCAAATACAGAACATTTACGTAAGAGAGTTGGTGAGAGTGGGAGGGGTGACATTTACAGAAAATTCACACTATTTTTTAATGGAAACCCTCTTATTACTAAACAGGAACAGCATATTCTGAAGGCTGATGTTTGTAATTAGGAGGTGTATCTGTAGTATCTGAAATTTCTTCCATCAGAGCCATCTGAATTGTATCTTCCTGTTTTGACTAAAAACCTTCTGAAGTAAGGACTGAGTTAATTATAAACTATTTCATAATTCACTCACCCGTCTTTCCCGGAGCAGGAAGAAGGGGAATTCAGAATCCTCCATGTAAGCCCTTCAATCCCATTCACACCTACTTCAGAAGTGTAAATCCTCACGTTTCTCTGTGACTTCAGCCTGAAATAAAAAAAATAAAAAAAAAAGGACAAAAGTACTTAGTAACTTTATGTTATGCACAGATAAAAAAATTGTAAGAACAGGTTCTTTTAAAAAATTTGTTTATACCATATTATGTCTTGCGGATACTCAAGTCAAAGACGTTGCTCTAATTCAAGGTCAAATGACTGTAAGATGACGGAAAACATGATGCTTTCACACAACTACATAGTTTTATATTTCAGGACTTTTCCTGTTCAATTACAATAAATCCCATTTAGGCACTACAAGCTCCTCAGTCACTGGACGAAGTCCAAAATTTCAGTCAGGATGCTTCCTCACTAAAAATTTTCTTGAACAAGAACACAACACGGAACGTGCTCTTAAAACACAGCCTTGAGAAATAAAATTTATTGAACATTCATGCTACAAAAAGGAAGCTGAATTGTGTCAGCAGAAGACAAATTCACTCTCGGATGCATATCTTCTTGTTCTCTGCATTCACTAGCATCCAGTGTTCATCTACTTATTCTCCCAAACCATGTCTAAAAGCAGAACAAAAGTGCTGGGCAGCGGCAGTGGGTGACGTTCCCGAAACACTCCCAGCACACCTTGTGCCCTCAGCTACTCCCCAAGGCACACACAGAAACTGCTCTTTCCATCTTGGAAACATGGGCTAGAGTAGGATGGGGATTGCAGTTCCAACAGCCAAACGGTAAGACCAAGACTTAAACCCCACTAAGTAAACAGTAATAAAAGATTCAATACAGTAGCTAAAATTAGGCACAAAATCCTCCATATCTGTACATCACTCATTCAGGTACATCCTCATGAAAATATGTTCTTGTGCCATTTATTTCTCATTCCTACATTTATAATTCATTCTTATGCAGCATTATTATACATTACAGTTTTCTCAATTACATCACGTGCATTTATGTGTGCGTGCGCATAACCTTGAAAGAAAAAATTCACATAAGCAAGAACTCCAGTCTGAAATCAGGAAGTTTTAAAGTACATGTCTGTAACACTGAACCATGCAGCATGAACTGAAGACACTAAGGCCTGGCAAATTTGTGGCATACAGGTATTCAGCCCTGTGAACAACATTAGAGATTCTTCCAATGCTCAGAAAGTTAAACAAAAGCTGACTTTTGCAAAATATTCTGAAAATCCTGAGAAGGATAAATGAAAGGACATTTTGTTTGTCAGCAATAAACGTTTTTTTCATCTAAGAGTGCTAAGTGCACCTTCACTTTTTTAATAGTATTTCTTCCACACATGCTGGAAACAAGTCCAGAAACTCCACAAGGCTCAGAGAGCTTTGTCTTTGCAGACTTCTGATGGTTCAGTTTACACCTGGAGCAGACACAGCATCTACAAACACAAATTACAAACTTCTCTAATTCTATATGATTAAACATAATTTGCTGCATTCAGTTACCTTTCTCAAGAATGTACAGTGCATTAAACTAGTAATTGAGAAAAGATCACTGAACTTCATAACTCGAAAGTCCTCCCTTCAAAATGCACAGCCTCATGTTTTCTAACTTAAATAACTAAAACTGCAAAAATAAAAGATACCCTCGGAAGCCCCTGAGGGCTGGAAATCACACTAGTTTGGACCCCTCTGGCAGTGACAGAAAAGATGAAAATCCTAATTTGATTGATTAATTGAACATAGCATCATAAAACACATTGCTCAGATCCTTTACTTTTGCAACTGGATCATTTTTTGAGGACCATGATGAAGTCATGAGCTTCCCCAGCTCAATTAGGCAGGCTCATTATTAGAAGACTTACATATGAAGCCAAGTATGGTCTGTAAATGTTCATGACTCATTCCTCATGTACTTTGTGTTGACTGCAAAGAACATTTCAAAGCCCAGCTGTCACCAATATTTATGATAACTTCTTCAAACACAGAGACACACACCTTGAAATTTGCTGACAGCTGGAGTGAACAAAAAAAGCCAGAAGTTTCAGACAGCTCTGGAAAAAAAACACTTGAAATGTATGCTTTGTTGCTCAAGAGCTAAACAAAAAAAAAAAAAAAAAAAGGATAGGCTTCAAAACACAGATGAGTTCTTTAATGCGCAGACTTTGCAGTTCATTCTCAATTCATTCTCAAGTTTGGGTGCACTGAGACCGAAGGGCACCTGGATTTCCTGAAATGGCCTTTAATTTTAACAGCACACTACAGATATTTGTCTCATTTTTGTGCAAGCAAACATGCACACACAAATCAACCATATTACATTCCCTTTATCATAATTTCTGCAAAAGAAGAATTTCATTATTTTTAACCTGTTCAAAACAATACTACCTTTATTGAAGATTGAAGATGGCCAGATAGAAAGCTTGCTTTATTTTTTTATGCAACCATGTGCCTGTATTTCATGAGGAGCTAACTGAATAATTAAATCAAGATACATGGCTGAGACGCAGAAGAGAAAATCTCCTTCTCTCTGTAAGTTATACTATCCAAGCTACCAACACTATATATCTTTTAATACTTTTATCTATAAGGGGAAGAAATTTTAGAATACTCACAGAAGCTCAATACTTCTTTTCAAAAGCCTGCCAAAGTCATCTGAAACACATATGCCAAACATGCACTGCCTTCCTAGCATTTAGGAAAACATGAGGGAAGAGAGGCGTCATCAAACCAATAAAATAAAACACAGTGGAATAAATCGGGCCACTTAAATACTTATGTCCACACATCTTCCTCCACAGGATCTTCCTACAAAATGTTCACCCAAGACCATACACACACATGGGTATAAACCTGGGAAGGGGTGGGATACAGCCCTGCCTAAACAGACCAGCTACTGATCACACCACTAGCCAGGCAAGATGGTGAAATTCCCCTTTTTCCCTGTTTTTAATGCAAGGAAATGATGGAAAGCAAGGATCCTGCCCATCCCAGGCCTGCAGCTGACAGGCAGCCTTCTGTTAGGGTTATGTGGAATGGCTTCCCACATGATGGAGAGAGGAGTGCCTGTGCAGGGGAATCTCCACAATGGCCCTTCTGCCTTGGCACCACATTTGACAGGGACTTGCCTTTGCACCTTGGGCATGCAGGGTTGCACATGAAGGGTCAGTCAGGGCCAGGCACACACCGGGGTGCACAAAATCAGTTCAAATGCCCAAAAGAAGCAGATTCAGATGCAGAAAGCCAGCAAATGCCAATTGCTTTTTAACACAACACTTGCAGAAACACCCACGTGAACACACATAAGCGGAGGGGGAGGGAGGTGCTGAGCACCATTTCTGCTTTAAAAACACTGTGAACTAGAGTAAGTTAAAGATCAACTGATTGTGAGGTTTTCCTGGAAACGTAAATATACTTCTAAAAAAATCCATCTTGATGTTCTTCCCTCCTCCAAAAAGTGCAGTGCCTGCCCCCACAACCAGAAGGTTTCCTGAAAGATTGCTTTCCCAATCATCACCACCACTAATGATCTTTTGACTGCCTTTTTGCAGATGAAATCATATCACTTAGTCAACACAGTGCTGATATGACCTAGAGCTTGGCTGCATTTCTTCCAAGGATATTATCAGAGAAGTGGCAAATTGAGCCTCAGAACCTTAGAAAAATAATGAATACTTGCTTATGCCTATTTCAAGTCTGCCCAATGCAGCCACTGCTTGGTTTTGTGGGGGCAGGGAGGGAGGTTTTGGGGTTTGCTTTCTTAATAAAGACCATAAATAATGTGACCCACAGGGACCTCAGGAGAGAACATAGTCTGAATCCCCCGTCTCAGCTAACCATCAAGAAACATAATAGGGTAGAAGGCAAACCCTACAAATCTGGGTCACATCAATATAAAGCCCACATATGTCACCCCCAGTGCCCTAGTTCATACTGTAACCCCTATCATCCCCCACTGGTATGGAACAGGAGGAGAAACAGCAGCAGCAGGAATCCCTTCATCCTCCACTACAGAGAAAAAGTAGCATCAAGATAACCTTGCTGTGCCATCCCCCATAAGAACAAAGAATCACACACAGAATATGCTGAGTTGGAAGGGATCCACAAGGATCACTGAGTCCAGCTCCTGGCCCTGCACAGCACCATCCCAAAGAGTCACGGCATGTGCCCGAGAGCATTGTCCAAACACTTCTTGAACTCTGTCAGGCTGGTGCTGTGACCAATCCCCTGGCCTGATATGTATGCCCTTGGCTCAGAGCACAGCATAAAAACAGGGGTCAGGATGAATGAGACAGCCCAAGGGCCTGCAAAGATGCAGCTGGGTAAGGGCTGCCCCAGGCAATGTGCCAAGACAATAGGGCAGCAGGAAACTTCTCTCCTAGGCCAGAGCTGGGGGACCCAGTCAAGGGCTCAGTGCGAAGTTCAGGTTAGAGACAGAGCCAGGGTTGAGAGGCAGATAAAGTTCGGGGGCTCAAGTGAATGGTGGCTGCAGGACCTCTTTCCCACTGAATTCATCTCCACGCAGGTGAGATGAAAGCTGTAATCTGCCCCTCACAGCTGCCACTGTAGGCTGCAAATACCTTCAGGCAGACATCATAAACTTCATTACACCTGGCTAGCCTCGGGTTTTTAGCACAGCATCACAAAACATTACCTCCTCCTGCTCCCCACCTCACTTTCAAAGGGAAAAATACATATATATATTCCAAAAACATTTCATAACGTCCAAAAATGCATTCCTGCAGACATGCTATACCCTAATCTAGCCTTTCAAAGCACAGGGGCCACAGCTGCTGAGAGAGTTGAGGCAGATACCCAGGGGCTCTGCCTGCCAGCACCTGTGTGTGAAACCCAGCCCTGAGACCATCCCACTGGGGCTCTCTCCCCAGTCCACTCAGGGGCCTCTATATCCCCTGGCCAGCATTGCTCTGTCCCACTCACTCAACTCCACTGCTGCAGGAAGAGCTCTGTTTCTCCTGGGCTTCTCCATGGGAAGCTTAAAGCTGAAAGGAAGACGTGCATGCCCAGCTGCTCACTATTTTTAAGGTAGCCTGTTATGCAGTTATAATAAGGGCATACCTTATTATATCTGCCACTTCATTGCTGCTCACAGCGTTGAATTGCCAGTCAAACCTCTTGGATAGGATTGACAAAAACTTTGCATTATGTAGCTTTTCATCAGAATCAACTTAAAATGGAAAAAGGTGATCTATTTTCCTTCCTCTCATTTTCTCCTTGATAGGAAGATTTTTTTTTAATAAATCTACAATATGCATCGAAAAACTCACATTCCTTGAAAATTAATTGTAAAGCTGGTCATTAACTGTAAAACAAGCCTGCTATCTGAAATTTTGTTTAAATTTTAAAAAGACTGAAAAAAAGAATTTAAAGATATCTTCACATGAAAGTTCACCAAGAGTAGGTTGCTAAATCCAGCAGAATACAAAATCTGTGAGTAGAACTCAGGAGATTGCTCCTTTCAAATTAAAAACTAGCACTTCCATGTCTGGGGAAGAGTTGCACAACCTCCACAACTTGCCAGCTAAATATCTGTTGTGGTATTCGCTCTGTTTTTAAATTTTTTATATCCTAGGTATAATCTGAATAACAACTATCAATGGACAAGGGCTTAATAAAGGAAATAACATTTTACCTTTGCTGATGATAGCACAAGACAACAAAAAATGCCTACACTCTTAAATCCTTCTGAACTCTTAAATGCCTTATTCTATCAAGTTGCAGCTCAACCACGACTGAGCACAGGCCAGTAAAGTGCCCCGCTTCAAAGTGTTCAGAGAAGGGGTCTTGTATATAAAATACGTAATTGTATGTTTTACATTCATTTTTAAACCCAAAAGAAAACACAAAAATTAATTATTAAAAGAACCTATTGCTGCATTGTAAATAATCTAAGCTGCATTTTTGCAGTTTTCATTCTTTAAAAAAGTGTTAATGATGTGCACCAACGAATATAATGAGCATAGAAACAAAACTACAGTGCATCAGCTTTCAGGTTTTCAGACATTATCAGTGGTCAGATTTCAAAAAGGAAACAGCTTCCTCTGTTTCCACAGCTTCTGTTTAACTATAAACTTTCCTTATAGATGTAATTTATTCTGGCAACAATTACTCCATTACACATAGCCCTCAAAAAAAAAAAAAAATTAGCAACTACTCAGATATAAGCTAAAATTATGAGCTTAATCACAACTCATTTGGGGAAGAAGAATAAATCTGGCTTATCTTCAGCTATCATTCTTTTAAAAGATAAAGTATAGAAATCATTAAAATGTCTTGAACTCAGGAAGAGACCATCCATTTCAGAAGAAATAATGAGATTTGTGTAAAAGCTTTTACCAACCTAATACACAGGGTACAATTCAACAACACACAATTAAGAACATACATTTTGACACTTTTAAGGAAGCTGCCCTGCATAACTCAAAACTCCTTATCCAGTGTTTATTTAGTAGATCATTTTTGTATAATATTCGACATCAACCATTCAGTAAAGTCATAGGATACTAAGACTCCAGCCTTGCCCACTGTAAACTTAAAAACTAAGTAAATTTAATTTTCTTCCCATCGAAAACCATGACAATTGAAGCAAATTCTCTACAATGGCTCTTGCAATACTTAATATATCAAATTCTTCTTAACCTATGTCATCCTGAATCTCACCTTCTGCTATAAGTTACATAGCTAGAATGGAAATTGCCAGAGATAAAAACTCACAGCCTTCATGTGCCAAGAGCTTTGTAACTTCTGAGATTGGACCAGACACTGTATTTTTACCAAAATGGACACTATTTCGATCTTTATTCTTTTTCAGCAGAAAAATAGTTAAAATAAAATACCAAATACTAAATACCAAGCATTTCTGTCCCAGAATTCAACACTATAGAGATGAAAGGGATAGTTTACACTCCTCTGACCCATAGCAAAAGAAATCAAGCCTTGCATTCAGATCATGCTTGAAAATTTTCTTTGGTTATTATTATAACAATATATGTCTGTGTAACTTCTTTCCCAACTCTGACTGGTATTTTCTGACCCATCACAAAAAGGAAAAAAAAAAAA
>VZTJ01000403.1:606297-624541 GCA_013397795.1 Orthonyx spaldingii
AAAAAAAAAAGAGAAGAAAAAAACAAAACACCTCATCAGCTGAAATAAATGTTTTATGAAAACAACAGATTCAAAGAGATGATGAGGAAACATATCCTAAATGCTCTACTTCCCACTGGTTTTCCTGGCTCCCCAAAACAGGCTGGGGTGTGACCTGGGGAGAACACAACCAAGGAGATTTAGAGATAGATACCCCCAGTTTGCAAGAAGCAATATCCTCCAGACATGAACCGTGTGATAAGCAGTTTGTTTCATCAAAGGTGGCCTGGGCAGAGCAGCAGTACAGCAGGCATCAATCTTTCTGTGGTCCACCAAAACTTCCAATGTCCACAAACGGAGGGGTGGAGAAGTGTTTGCAGCTCTGTGTGGGGCAGGTTAGAAGCTAGCATTGAACACAATTTGATTTTTGAGTGGGCAGTGACTTGGCTCCAGCACTGCCAGAAGGTGAATGAGCCCTGTGCTGCCTCCAAGCTGTGGTACAGTCACATTTTGGGGACCTGAGTCGATATTTCTATCTTGCACTGCATAAAAGCACCAATTTGCTCCGAGATGGCTCAGCAAGCTCTGAAGCAAGAAGGGCATAGAGACGCAGGTCCAAAATTCTCCATAAACCTTTCCTTGCAAAAAAGGACAAGCTATTCCAACCACCAAAGCAGCAACAGCCAGTTCCGAGGCTTTTGCTGATCAGTCAGTGGTTTAAGGGGCAAAGGAAGATAAAGATACAAGGAAGGAGGGTGGAAAAAAAAGGGTTTTTTAACACGCCTAGTGTTAGTCATCCAGAGTTCAGATTTGAAAAAAAATCATCATGGTACTTTGCCAAGATGACCAATATTTCTGAAGGAGTTGCTTTTGAAATTATTTTAATAAAACAGACTTAAAAGTATATCTATATTCAGTAGTGGTGCTGGCTCTTGATATCAAAACCTTATCTCTCCTCCTCCCTTCCTGATCCACCATTAAATACAATTAACTCCACTTTCTTTCCAATGCCTTATGTTTTCTTGGCAAAGACCAGGCTGCAAAGCCTATCAGAAAGCAGAGAATGGAGGAAGGAAGGATGAAACACAGCAGGAGAGCTGTGCCCAAAGCTGATGACTTGAACACAATTTAGCTTACAGTTAATTCACAGCAGGATTTTTGTAATATCTTTTATCACCTATGAAGCCATTTACTCATTATTCATTATCATTACACATAACAAGACAAGGAAAGATGTTTCTGCACAAAATGGAAAACCATTAACATAGAACCACAAATCACAAAAGCTCAACGAATTTTAGAAGAGTAACCAATTCTTGCTTCTGTTCACTAGGGAAAAGCAGTAATACTACATCCCACTGAGGTGATCTGCAGCAAAACCCCTGAACATCCTGTGCAAAACTTCCTCTGGACTTGTCAGAGCTCCTCTCAGAGGGAAATCAAGAAGTCCCATCCAGCCTGTACCCTCCAGTTCTCACTCTTGTGTCACACAGAGCACACGTTTATGCTCTCTGTTTGTCCTGTTACATTTTAATACAGGGAAGTTATCTATAAAGAATAAGAGAAAACAGTGTAATACACATTTCAACTTCATTGCTTCCTGGAATCCACTGCTAATGCATTTCAGCCACAAAGTGTACCAAGAACATTTAGCTTACTGGTATTTTTTCAAGTCATGAATAGTAGAACAATTCTTAGTCAAGAGACATAGAGATCTTCCATAGCATTCATTTCTACTTATGCATGATGGAAAAATTGGTTTTACCATTACAGACAAGAAATCTGCCTCAGTAGATAAAGACAACTAACTCATGAAGCCAAGAGTCAAAAATATTTCAGAGGCAACTACAGGTCAACATGACATTTCCTTTATCTGATCTTGGATTCTGCTTGTATATGGCAAAAGGAAAATCATGCTGATAACATTTGTGGTGTCTTACTATTGAAATTGAGTTTGTGTGCACCTGTGAGAAAGCACAGGCAGATTGCAAACCATTACCTGCCTTTGCCAACTGAAGGAATTTACTTTTTCAGTTAATGGAAGTCTGAAAGGAACTACCTCTATAGAGAATGCTAGAAGCTCGCTAAGTCAGAGGTATGTGGGAAAGGCAACATGCAAGAAATCAGGCTTTTTCTATTTCTACAAAATAACATTTTGAGCTTCAGGGAAAAAGCCAAACTTCTGTATCCTGATGTCAAAACAAAGACAATTTACCTACACATAAGTAAGAACCTCATTGCAAAACCTGGCCATTAAACTTCATCCCTTCTTCTAATCCCCTGTACTATGCACGTTTTTCAACTGACTGTTACTTCTCATTTGACCTGTTTAACCTCACTGTTTAATCTTTCTACTCCCAGACCACTTCTGCTGCTCTCTCACCTCACAGAGAGCTTCCATTAGAGCTCTTCTCAGCCTGGAGGAATGTTAATTGTTGTACAAATCACCCTGTAAAAGTGAGTATCATAAAAATTGCTGAGCAACAGAAACTCAACCACTAGTACAACACATTCAGCTCTGTTTCCATCGTTGAAAAAAATATAAAGACAAGTCAAAAAGAGAAGTTTTGTTTTCAGGTAGAAAAAAAAGGAAAAATATAACACCACTGTGAAAAAGTTGAACACAGAAAAAAAAACTTCTTTGGAGATGAAATAGCACAATGCAAGTACGCAAGGAAACCACAAACAGAAATCTTGGCACAGATTAAACTCCAAAAGACAAATAAGATTTTTTTAAAAAATAACAGCCCATTCTAAGAGAGAAGGTTTATTCTTCCTTGTTGTGCTATTAAGCATTTGCCCCAGCTCCTTCTTGCATGTACACACTAGGAAAAGACCCATTAGTTTAAAAAAAAAAAAAAAGAAAAAGAAAAGAAAAAGATAGCACATTTTTGTAGTATAGTTCTGGCAACTTCAACAGCCCATCATGAACTTCAGTTAAACACACACATAAATGGACAAGTACACTCTTCTAGTCATGTACTCGTTGCATGAGCTGTGAGGACAAGCACCACCGGGAACAAGACTCCAAGTAGTTGGGGACAAGACAGCAATATCAGAAGAACTGGTGGAGTCAGCAAACAACAGAAAGGCCCACCAAGGTTTCCACAGTTAAAAACAAGAAGAAGTATTAAAGCAGTTTTGGGAGACCCAGTAGTTAGAGGCAAACCTTTTTTAAGCTCAGTTGGAAAAGTATACAGAACCAGGAGATTACAACTGGAGTCATTACACCAACCTGCCGCAACTGCAATGTTGTGGCTTCTTCACTGTGTTGCATCCTCAGCCTCTGCCTCCACTTCCTCCCACCACAAAAACCTTTCACTAAATGCTGTAAGGCTTTGTAGCCTCTCTGCAGTCCAGCTAAAAGTAATTTGCTCTTCCATTTCTCTCCAGCTACAAGCACTGTACCAGCTTTTTAGATTGTTCTGAGTTTGAGTAAAATAAAAAAGGAGCTCCTGTCCTAGATGGCAAATCTCCTGCTGCAATCCACAAATTGGAACAGATCAGGGGGACAGATCTGCAGCTCTGACCTAAGCATGAGGCTTTTACAAAGACACTTGGGACATCAGCATTAGTGAAGAAGCAGAGGGTGAAAGAACATGTTACTAGTGTGGCCTTTCCTATAATCTTATAATGAATGATGCCTCAGACAGAAACAAATGTCTAGTCAGTGAAGGAACAATTTCCTAATTTCTTTCACTCTTAGAGAAGGCTTTATTTTAATAATCTTTTTTTAACTGCTTAATGGGAATCCAGTATATCTGCTATATTTCAATTCTCTACGTTTCCCTTGACTACAACAACACCTCCCTGCACAGAACACACTGGACACCCTATTCAGGAGCTGACATATCGGTATTTTGGTGGGTTCTGACGGAGTTTAACTTTCTCCCTTTCATTTTTTTCCTTTGAAGTCTTAAAAGAAATACATTTATCATCTTCTTACTATAAATATTGAAAAGCCCTACAGGTAATAGGTTTACTATGGGTTTTCTAGCAAACGTAATGCTGTATGGTCAGAAGTGTTTCCTGCCCAGAAACATGTGGGGCTATCAGAACTAACTCCACAGACCAATTCCCTCCCCTCATTGACAATTCACCCTGAGACTATTTTGCCCCCAGTGGATCAAAATCCATATGAACTTACCCTCTCCAAAAGAAGTAATTTTTATGCTGCTACTATTTCATCAATCACAGAGTGAGAGAATGTAGGTGTAAGTCTGCACGTGCAAAGCGGGTTTAAATCCCCCTCTCCTACCCTGAGGACTTGTATTAGTGTTATAAAGTCAGAATCTCAGCTACACTGTTTCTTTCATCCCAACACTGGCAGACAATCAGTTGTACCCGATAACAAGCTGCAATAACTTCTTCTCTCAGAATCCAAGACTGTCCAGCTTAACCTTGTAGGGGGAAAGTAAAATAAATGACATTTCTCTTAGAGTTTGCCTTCAAACAGAAGGCAAGGAGTAGAAATGACTGGGAATTAATGCATAGAGATGTGAAAATATTAAGTGAGGTATTTCAAACCTCTTCCCAGGTAACTTCATAAGAGACGATTTCAGACTTGAAAGCACTGCCTTGATTAAACTACCTCCACTAAAAAAAAAAGTTACTTCAATCAAATCAAGTGACTGTGGAAACCCCTTTTAAATACCACTGCCTGCAATCTCATAGAGTCCCAGGCAAAGTTCCCAAAGACTTCAACAAAACATTTGTCTGGGATAAGGAGTTCCAGATTTGGCCCACTTTAATACATTAAGTCTGTGGTAGGTGAAAAACTGAAACATGGAGAAGTTGTGAAACTACCCTCATAGCCAAGAAGATAAGAGAAAACAGCACTTGTCCTTCCCCACAATGGGAACATGCAGAGGGTGGATGGGAAATTTAAAGAGGAGGAGGGAGCAGGAATTTTAGGATAAAAATTATTTAATATCCTCCCAGTGTGAGCTGGAAAGGATTGTGGTATGCCTGTTAGAGAAATTGGCTGGAGTGGAAGGCTGAGAAAGTGTTCAAGGATGTGTTTGTGTGAGTGTGTTAAGGGTCAGGTCTGTGCAAGTTCACAAAGTTTTAGTCAATTCTCCTGCCAGCTCTTCCGGGCTTGAGACAAATACAGATAACCTCGGCTTAACCCAACTTCATGTAAACCTTCCCTTCTCACCCCCACCCTCATTTAGCAACTTTCAATCCAAAGTGTCTAAAAATAAACTATAAAATCACCTCAGTTACAGCTCCAGTAATGCAATTTTCCATAAACTTCTCCATGTCACTGAACTGATTCAAATACCATTTGCTAAAAGACAAATAAATGTATGGGAGGGGTGTTGTGGCTTAACTTCCCAGGTTTTTACTCCTGCAGAACAGTTTTTCTACCCCCACAGTAAACAAGGCACTCCTGACTGCATTAGTGTTACCTGCTGCTGCTTTTAAGATAAGCAATGCTAAAATAGCTGGTTGGATTGCTTTTCAAACAAGATGGGTTTCTTGCACAGCAAAACACTGTTATTCAATATATGCCTTTCATAATTTCAGGATCTTTTTTTTTCCTCCCTGTCCCCCAGCTGGGAACATCCATGCTCATGGCAGTCTCCAACATAAAGACCACCCAGGTTCATCTTTGTCTCTCAACTGTCTGCCTCTGCTGCACCGAGATAAAAATCTAGACAGAACCCTTATTATTATTTTATCCAGAACTTGTCTAAACCTTCACCAGCAAAACACTGACTCACTCGGTCTTTAACCACCTGAAGAATGCAAAGGAAGATAAATTAACTCATGGGCATAGAAACTCAACAGGCAACAGCATAAACTTGCAAACCAAACAAAGTCAGAGCAATAACAGAAGTTTTTCAAACAGATGAAAACTCAAGTCCTAAAAGTAGAAGACAGAGGAAGCTTGGCCGATCTGTTCCATTTGCCATAGTTCTAGCTTATCATCAGATGATAACTAATTAAAAAATATTTAATTTGTGTCTCATCAATCCCAGATTAATAGCTTTGAATAGTAAGTAATCACCACCAAACAGACACAATTTTAGGCAGGAGTCTCCTAAGAAAGATATTGGCAAATAGACAACTCTTCCACCTGAGCTCTTTGTAGAGAGGAAAGCTGATGTAAGCTACAACATTCCAAAAATGTTGGTAAAAAGCTGGTGGATCACTAAGTTACCACTTAAAGCTTATCAAATGAACTTTAATGCTACAGCACACTCAATTTTCCCTCATGTCTGCTGCATCAGTCCCCATTGCCAAAAAGCTCAGTGACAAATTGCAACATCTCTGCTTTGAGTGTAATCGCACTGGTCAGAATCACAAAAGATTCTGTCAAGTGTTAGGAAACAGGAAGCAAAAACCACTGCCTTTCATTTTGACAATTAGCATTCTGTGTCTGGAAAAGCCTCCTGCCCGAGACTATTAGCAGATCACATCTGCTTTCTCAGTGGAATACCTTAGTAGTGGTGGCAACACATAAAGCTTTCCTGCTGCAAAGGAAGCCAACGGTGCTGTCCCACTACAAGAGAGTGTCAGACGTTTGAAAAGATAGAGGAACCTCTGAAAAATTGGTATTAAAAACCTAAACATGACCCTTCAGATTACAGGAAAACCTTCACCCATCATTTTGACAGTTCACACATCAGAATGATAAGATTAACATACCAGAACGAGCATGCTACATTAGCACACTGGAAGTAAACACTTGAACCATTTTCTTCCAGAGCTCACATGTCATTGAAATTTAGCAAATATTTACCAAGTTTTGGATGTTCTAGGAGTCAAAATGTTTAAACTTTCACCATCATAAATTATAACATAGTATCACAAGGCTAAAGTACGCACCATGACTGCATGAAATATTTCTATAGGCTTATGACCAAAACCACTTTTGCTGAATTGTCATCAAATAGGGAATTTACACCTGCAGCCCCCATTCGCAACTTGAGTAAGAGGCAGCTGCTCCAGACTGTGATTATCCCAGTGCCCCAGCTTCAGGGGAACGCCAAATAGAACACATTCAGTGGGGCTAGTCAGGAATTCTCTGGCTTTGTCCTCAGCAGTAGAAATGTGATTTTCTTTTGTGTTGTTTGGATTATCACAAGGGGTCATCATTTAAAAATCCACTCTAAACCGTGTTATAAAAGGCAATTATGGTAATAAGGTAGTATAATAAACTTTACAGTTTATCCACTGCCATCCACACTTAATTTACTTTACAGGTGATCGAGTGCTTCATACAAACACTGTTTTTGCAAGAAGATAACCAATATATGATTCTTAATTCATGGCACTTTGGGGAGAGGGTGAGAGGAGGAGAAAGACTGTTCACTGTTATGTTTTCTCAATCAATGCTTTTCACCTCTGCAACTCAGTCTTCTGCAGAAAATGGACATGACTGAAAGTGTTTGGAATAACAACACTTCCATACAGAAATGACAAATGCTGATTTCTTTCAACAGAAAAGAGACGTACTTCTACCACCATTTTCTCAAAGAAGTAAGTACTCAGATGCATCAGGCAAAGCAATGGTAAGTATTTAGCATATTCTTGCTTGCAACATAGAATGAGTTGACAAACACACAATAGGATCTGATCTAACCCTGAATCCAAAACAAACATTTAGGAAAACATGAATATTGGAGGGTTTAAATATCTTTTATTTTTCCCAGTAGCTACAAACTTGAACTCTCTCTTTTCTGTATGTGCTGTCTTTGCATTTATGATTTTGCATTTGGGAGGAGAAAATACAATAGTATTCAAAATGATTCTCTGCAATTATTCATTATGGTTCCAGGAATAAACAAACATTTTCAACTGATTAGAAAACCTCAGTGAAACCAACTTATCATTTTATTAATTCTTCATTCAGTTAAAGTAAACAAGTAGGCTTCATGTGAGGTTAGCTCCAGGGTTTATTCAAGTCACATCTGACATTAATGTTTTAACCAAACCCATTATGCAGTGATTTTCATGGCCTTCCTCAGGAAAAAAAAAAAGGGCAACCTCAAAAGATTTGGGAAAGACAGACTTTGTGTTTTCACAGTCCTGGGAAAAACTTGGAGTTGTCCCACACTGCAATTAGAAAGAAAAAAACAAAAAAATAACACTCCCTCTAGGAGTGATGCAGGATTCCCAGACCTTGCCTGAGCAGAGAGAGCAAGTCCAGATGGCACCCAGATTTGCTGCTATTTCACAGGCCCTAGCTAAGCCCAAAACTAGAAAAAATATGGCAGGCCTGCTCCATACAGATTTCAGCCCTGGGCTACGTGCTGCTCTAGCTGTTCCTCATAGAGTCAAGGTGATCAAAGACCTGTTACCCCACAAAAAAACCCAGCACATTTATCACTACAGGTATTCCCCTACAGAATAAATTATTAGTTTGAGAAAGTGGGGATAAAGCAAATACACTGTAATTATAAAATATTACAGTGAAAACGAATATTTTCACAGACTGCTTCAGCAAGTAGAAAGACAGGTTTTCAGGAATTTTAGATTTTTCACCTGAAGTGCTAAGAGTCCAAACAAAAAAGGCACTGTTCTGCAAGGGCAGGAAAAAAGCCATTAAGCAGAAGCAGTTGAATTCCTTAATCCAAGCTGCCTGACAGGGTAAGCCAGCAGGTAAAATTATTAAGTACATTGCTTGAAAATATTACTTCTTAATAAGTCAAAATAATTTTCAGCAAAGATTTTTAATACTGAATATATACAAACACACACACATACCTATACACACATATATGTTAATATTTTAAACTATATCAACATAAGCTTCCTGCCCAAAACAAGAACAAGCTTTAGTGGAAACATTCCTTCAAAGGCATCATCTTTTTACCATGTGTTGTCCAGGGCTTATCACAATTGCAACACAGTGAAAAGCCTTCTATAACACACAATTTCTATTCCATTTCCCACTTGTCATGAACTTTATGAAAAAAAAAATTATTGCTCTTATCTGTGTTTTCTCTATTTGTTCCAACTTCTTTGCAGTCCATCAAAAACACTGCAAAAAATGTCTTTTGCTACACTGCTCTAAAGGCTAATTTCTTATAGCAGAAATAGAAACAGTAGTGTGGAAAATCCATAAGACACAGTAGCTTCCTTCCCAGTGTACAAATGGTGAAAACAAACAGGAAAGAGAGATTAAAATAGGATGAGCAGAAATAGACTTCTGACTCTAACAGCAAAATAAGCTTATTTGTAAGCAATGCTTTTCACAAAATACATTTGTTTTCTATGCAAACGTTCTTTTTTTTCTTCTATATATTAAGAAACGGTATTTCAACCAGAATGCAAAATGTCTGCATTTAGTCTCAGCCCATCCTTTATCACTGTCTAGGCTCCACTCTGTTATGTTAGATCTTCATACTTCCCATTTCTCTTACTGGGGGGAATAAAACATTTCACTGCAGGTGCATTCTGAGCAGCACCCAACCCTACAGGGAAAGAGGGAGCTACACTCCTATGGGACATGGCCACAGCAATTTGCAAACTTGAGTTTGCAAACGTACTGCAGAGTTTAGACAACAATATAACATGACACTACAAACAATGTCAAGTTAGAGACATTTGAATGCTGAATTCCCCAAGGGAACTTCTTGCAGGTCAATCAAAACACACCCTGATATGGAGGGGAACATGCAGCTGCCCTTCACCTCCTCATCTTTCAATCCTTTCTTTCTCATGATGTCAGGGTGTCACCTTTGACTTTGTCCCCCACCTGCCTCCATACTCCGAGGACTGGCTCAAAATCCTGCCTGCTTTAGCATCTTTAGTGCCTTCCCTTCCTGTTCTATTCATAAAACCAAAACACTCACCCAGACCCTCATTATTGTTGCTGAGATGTGAGATAATCTATTTCCTTCTGGCTGTGACACAAGCAATCTTGCCCCCTGAAATCCATTCAAAATGCAAAAATCATTTTTTATGGATTACTGCCTCACGCACATTCCCCCTATTTCATCCTGCCAGTCCTCTTACTGGCTCCCCCTTTTTCTACTACATTAAGCACAAATTGCTTGCCTTCATCTTAAGAGTTGTTCTTAGATGATGACAACTGACCCAACTGCCCTACACATCCACTTAAAACCCAGGTAATGAAGCCTAATAACTAGATACAAAATATCTTGCATAAGGAGTAGATAGCACTCAAAGCTTTGCACTTTAATAACCAATACAGTAGAGTACACCTTCTCACAACAAAACCTCTGGCACACGGATGAGGTGCTCTCCTCTCTTTGCAGGTAGAGCCCAGTGCAGGCTTTTAAAACAGCTGAACTTCTGAACCATTTTACAACAGACGACTGGGCTTCCAACAGAGCCATTCCGGTATGCAGGAAGTGCTGGGAAATCCTGTTGGCAACAAATGTATCCATAGAAAATCTCACCAAAAAATGGCATGGTAGTGTTTCAAGTTCTTTCTCCCCCTCAGAGCGAGTTTACTCAGGAAAAACTTTCAACTGCCGTGATACATTGTCTCATTTTATCAAGTTGGTACAATTTCAAAGAGGTAATTCAGGCTCCATGAGACACACTTCACTATATGACAGTGCATGGGTTTCCTTCCACAATAAGCAAGGTCCACTGCCTGTAGGTATTAAACCAATTTTTGCAACCAACCCCTAAACCCTCTGCACCTAATGGCCAAAATAAACAGAATAAGAGTTCAGACGGACAACTTGTAATTTCAGTTAGTTTTCAAATTAGGGAACCAAATTGATTTTCAGATTCTGCAGATCCACCATACCTGCAATCCAAACCTCTGGCTGGTCAGCCTCCAAGAACACATCAGTTCTCCAAACCTTAGACCTGCCTGACGCAGTCTGAATGGAAAGAAAACCCAAAGTGTTCAGATGGAAAGACAACTGGGGCATGTTCTAACATGGTTTCCACAGATCATTTTAAGAGGTGGCATAGTATCTCTGGAAAAGTCCAACAAACATTTAAGTTAATACTTAAGTTAACATTATTAAACAGGTTCAAAAAAATCCCAAACAACTAATGGTCCTTTATTATGTACTTGAAGGAAAGCTGAAAGATGAATAAGAAAGGAAAAAGAAATCCCCAAGCAAACGTATGAATGTATACACTGTGCACCAAAGAAAAGCTTCCACCCAGGAACTGTTTTAGAAGACAGTGTCACACATCTCACCAACAGACTAATTCTCATGTGTTGAGACTGTAGTAAAACACATTTACACAGAACTTTAGAAAAAGAATCTCTCTTTTCTTAAGGATAGTGAGGAATTGGAATAGTTTACCAAGGATGACTGGCAAATTGCTAATACTGAAGGTTTCTAAGAACAGTTTCTAAGACAACCATCTGTCAGGAAATGATACAGGGCTATTTCAAGCTCAGGTACAGAGAAGAATATGCTAGCCTGTTTTTCATGACCCAATGCAGTACTTCAAAATTTGTCAATGTGTACCAAAAGCTAGGGAAGTCTTAGACTCCCCAACATAAAAACAAGATGATACAAAATGTTGAAATCACTGGATCAGCATGGCATTCACACATCTGCCCAGACAAGGAGCACTCTGCAAAGCATAGTGGGGACTTTGCTACTGTCACCTCCTGCTCCAACAGAGGAGGTCTCCTCCTCTGAACATTCTCAGACCTGTGGTATATGCCTTGTATCCTTCTGCCCTTCTAGCATCCAAGATGCTCACAAGGTCAGGCAGGCTGCTTGCTTTGTTCAAAAAGCACAGTGAATGTCTTCAGATTCTCCCTGTGCATTCCCTGCTCTTTGGAATAATGGTGTAGGAAACGAGTTGCTATCCTGCTATCTGTCTCTCCTTCCTGCCAAATATGCTTTGAGATGCAAATGGGACTCCTCTATCTTTTCCTTCTAAATCCTGTAGATGCTGTAGCCCAAAGATTACATTCCGGTTTTACCAAATGTTGGACCAGGATACGTCATTAGGAAAATTTTTTAAAAAAAGAACCAAAGTTTGCTTTTGAACCTCCAGACGCGTTCTCATATCAAGGCTATTGGAAATAACCTTGCATTCAAATTACCCTTTTCCAACTTACTGCATCTCTGCTCCTAATTTTTGTGTGTCCTGTCACCCAGAAGCTTTCAGAATTCACCAATGCTTCTGTGAAACTGCCAACCTGCAACATATTGTTCCTGTCCATAATTTACTTAGCAGAGTTAGAAAAGCCAAAGCCCTTGAATCTGGCAAGAGAAGGGAAGGGAACAAGAAAAACTACTACAGAAGTACCAACAGCACAAGGAAAACCAGGGGAAATGTGGGTTCTTCATGTGAAAAGGCCAAGAGACCTAGTGACAAAGGACATGGATAAAGCTGAGGTACTTTACTGTTAAGACTTGCCTTCAGAAATTCCAGATCCTTGAGACCAATGGGAAAGTCTGGAGAAAGGAAGACTTACTGTTGGTGGAGAACAATCTGGTTAGGATCAGCCTTAAACTCTTCATGCTCGTGGCCTTGGGGCCTAATTGGATCTACCCAAAAGTGCTGAAGAGACGATCAATGCCATTTTGAGGGTGCCCTCAATCTACAAAACGTCACAGCAACTGGCAGAGTTTCTCAAGGACCATGAGAAAACA
The DNA here is from genome assembly GCA_013397795.1 of Orthonyx spaldingii. NCBI lineage: Eukaryota > Metazoa > Chordata > Aves > Passeriformes > Orthonychidae > Orthonyx > Orthonyx spaldingii. The sequence continues at coordinate 618,837 of VZTJ01000403.1, forward strand.
AATGTCACTTTGAGAAGGGCAAGAAGGACAATCCGAGCAACTAGAGATCAGGCAGTCCTCCCTTCAATCCATAAGAAGGTGATGAAGCAAGTAGTCCTGGAAAACATTTCAGAGGGAACTCAACAGATTGGAGAATGGAGTGACAGGAATCTTACAAACTTCATAGGGAAATGACAAGTGTCACCCCTGGGCAGGAATAATTCCAGGCACCTCTGACATAGGAGGGAGACCCAGAAAGCTGAGACTGTTCAGCCTGGAAAAAAGACTACTTGGGAGCTGTTTTCAGCAACCTCACACCAGTGGCAATGTCAGACGGGTAAGGAGGGCAGGGAGGAAGGCTGACACGAAACTCAAGGCAATTCCAAGTAACCACTGGGGATATCTCCTACTAGAAGCATAAGAAAAGCATAAAGCTCTAGAGTTTAGTATGAGGGGGTCTTCTATCAAAAATTAAAGCTGTCAGCTTATGTTTAGAGAAACTAATGTATAACTGCAATGACTGTAAATAGAAATGTCATATATTAGATTTTATTAAATTCATTTTTTCTAATCACACTTAATATGCGATTTATGAAGACAGCAATTACATTAATATAGCTAAATAGTGGTTTGTATCATTTTATACTGGCCTTGCTAAAGAATCAGATTCCTTTATCTCAAGACTTCTACAAAATTGACTCCATGGAACCACATCCATCAGTAGGAACCAGACTGGAAAGAAAGCTGGTTTATAGCAGCGTGAAAAATTCCACAGTTTAACATAAGATTACAGATTTCATGTGATATAAAGACAAGAAGTCCACAAAGAAACTAGTACTTTTTTCCTAACTCATCTCCCACATGAGCGCAGAATAATCCCTATACAGGAATCTGGGGGTGAAGCACAGGACATTCATCTCAGGCAGTGGAAGAGTGTTTCCTACACACATTGTAGAGATATACAATTCTCTGACAACACATAAGACTAGAGAACTTTTTTTTTAGATAAACATCTCCTGCTGATTAGAACAAATGCTTTGATAAATCCAGGTATTTATTCTAGCAGCAGGAAGGACTGACAATTACAACATTCCCTCCTCAGTCTCAGGCATAACAAATTTTTAAAAACTCCCATGTTCCACTACGAAAGACATTTGTGAGCATTTTGTTTCCATATACAAGCAAAGGCTACACTAAACTGGCTGAAATAAATGAATGCATTTGTGGTGGTATTCTCACAGAGACCAACAATGCACACGGTAAAATCAGGGATCATCCTTCACATCCTCTACGATGACAGAAGACAAATAATACATCTAATTGTGAAAAATGCCACAGAAAAAATGACAACAGAGGAATCCCTTAGAAAAGGTATCTCAGACCTTGATCTTTGCATTTACTTTCCTTGAAATATATTTGATAACAAGAACAAATAATCACCCAGTCAGAACTGACCAAAATATGTGCTAAAGACATCATAACTGTCCTACTAAATGAATTGTCTGCTGAACAACCCAAGCAGAGAAAATACAGTATTAGAAGTTTTATTTCGTTACTTTCTTAGACCTTGATTCTTCAGCACCTTCAGAAGTCAAATAGCACAGCATGCAAAAATCATTTGTAAATAGTGGTTATTAAGGGTGTAAAAGGGGACAGCACTCCTGCTGGAACTACTCCAACTCAGAGCAAATAAAATATACTCAAAATAATGCTGCCACTTACTTCACATCTCATGAATCTGGCTGAAAGAGGTACCTGTTTAGGAATTAAGATCCATCCCATCCTTCTAAATCCCTCACCACTGTTCAAAAAAAGGTGCTACAACCAGTAGCTCTGCAGCACTGGCATGTGAAAGTCAAATGCCCAGATGAGAGCCGGCAGGACCAAAATACCACGGAAAGAAAACATCCTGATCACAGATCTCACTGAATGGCCTCATTTGCATGCAGCAATGAAAGTTCCTGGAGTGAATAAAAGGCCCTCATGAAAGTCAGAGATGAAATCATAAAGCATGCGATTAGATACATTTCTGGTTCATTTCATTTATTAGTTGTGGTGGGGTTTTTCAGTTGGTTGGGTTTGGCTTTGTGTTTTGTGGTGGTGGTGGCTTTTTGGTTTTTTGCTTGCTTTTTGAGGGGTGGGAAGGACAACTTTTTGGAGTTCTTTTTAATATATCCAGAACATAGGATGAGATTACTATTTTCAGTCACAGATATCTAGGCAGATTTCTTTTTCAAGCTGTAAGCCAAGGAAACATGCCAAGGAAGATGGAAATTCCTGAAGATTCTGAACTTGTTGGGTGGTAGTTAAATATTTAGATGTTGCTTTCCTCCTTCCTAGCCATGACTTCTTTTTTCCATCATTTCACTGGATTTAATTCTTTTCCTACAGAGTGATTTATGAAAAACAACAGCTAGCCAGCAGCAGCAGAAGCAACATCATGAGCTCCAGGTGTTAGGAAAAACCCCTACATAATTAATTTTCTCTTTGATATATTATCACTTCCCCAAAAATATTATGCTTGCAGGTCCAAAGATCTATCACATCCCAACGCAGTTTTAATCCATGCGTAACATTTTCCTTTGTCTTGGGTGAGACCGTATTTCCCAGGAAAAACAGATAGCAGGATTCAAGAATGGATTGTTCTATGGCAAGTAATAATATATCAAGTGGTGCTTTGAGACTGACACAGTCTGCTGGTGTTGTTTTAAGGCAGGATCCAGAAAATCAGATGGCACTGGATTTCAAACTACTTTCTCAACTCCGTTCACCAATAAGCTGAACATTGATTTTTCGATTGTTTTTAACAACCTCCGAGAAGTGGCAAAAATTCAAACCTAAATTCAAATTTAAGGGGTATTATAGGCCCCTTGGTAGCATTGCTAGTTTTTACATGTTCATATAACAGACCATATAATTCTGCAAGTTGATTCTCAGTGCTTATAGCAGCACTTGAAGTTGGGATGGTTTTCTGTTAGTTAAACCTTCTTTTGTAGAGACCTGAAATTCATAACTGGAGTGAGTTTATTTTTCTTCACGGTGACATACACTTCTCCTAAATAAGTATTCTGGTATTACGTATACATAATTTATCATCTGCAAAATGGCATCTCTTCTAGAAATGTGGAAGCATTTTAAATAAAATTATCAACTGCCAAAAGTTGACTGGGGCAGGGAATTTTCTTCTCACTAAAACATGAATACAGAAAGCAATCAAGCAAGACGGGGTACCTGAGGATAACTTGGCACTGTAGTAAATGATGAGATGGAAAAAGTCATGCCAAGAGATCCTGGAAGCCTCAGAATGCATACTTAAATGCTCTCAAAAGCAGAAAGAGATATATGGAAAGCTTTTGTAAAGTTGCAACATATTTAAATGCCAGGAGAAAGCACCAGATCACCTGAAAAGCTGAATTCAAATTCAAAACCTGTGTAGTTTCTTTCTTCTCTAATCAAAAGAGTCCCAAAATGTGGTACACAAGCTTCTTCAAATATATGTGCAGAGCAAGAACCTCACTTCACTTCTGCTCTCCAGCAAAGAGCCAGGATCTGCTGTCTCGACATGCAAGTCTGGAAACTACATACAACCAACCCCAGCCTGCATAGGAATAAGGCCTGTGTCCCCATCTTTGCAAAAAGCAGAACCAATACCACTGCCTACACCACCAATAATCCATACCCCAAGTCCCCAAGTGTGCCTGCAAACTTCTGTTCTAACCTCAAAAAATCCATATATACAAATCCATGTGTGTCCACCACTACATTTTCCACGATGATTTTTTTCCCATCTCTCCAGCAAGATTGTTTTAAAATCAGCATGATCAATATATGATATTGATAATGAAAAACAGTTTTCTTCCCCTGATCTTTTTGAAGAGACAAAGTTAAAAGAGCATTTCTAGTTTGAACAAAATGCATGAGGCAATGAAGACTAACAGAAGTCCAGTTTCCAAGATGTGTTGTTGAATGCATTTACATAAGCACTGAGGAGCTATATAATTATATCCTTATCACTGGAATAACTGCTTCAAAGAACAGGCAGAACATTCTGCTTTACAGATATAAAGAGAGAGAGAGAGAAACACCTTCTTCCTTTAACATAGCTCCATTTTTGAAAGCTGGCAGATATTTCATTTGCAGCTTTCTCTTGAAGATTGATCAAGTTGGAGAGATGCTGCTGGCGGCAGCTCTAAAAGAATGAAGAACATCAACAAACAGCGTATCTTCTTTTTTAATCCTAACACTTTCAAATTGAAGGAATTAAGATTCCATTATTCCCCCTCTGAATCAAAACAAGGATATTTTGAAGCAAGAACCAACTAAGATAACTCGTTTAATATCCCAAGAGCTCTGTGTGTAAGAGATTGCTTGCTGCATTCTTGAAGGAAAAAACCTCTGAAGGACAGGAGCTGGCAGAATAAGGCAACAATACCCAACACAGTAAAAATGAAGTGTACATAATGCATGTCCACAGTGCACCTTCAATACATCAATGTACAATACACTTCACAGCAACCAGAGAGTTTGTGTCTTAGTCTTTCCCTATGCTTTAGTCACCCTCACGGGAGATCTGACTGTCTCAAGCTCCACTGAGGAAACCCTGCCACTGACACCACAAAGAGGGGGTGGCAGAGGAACAGAAACACCTTGTGGAGGGGCAAATTTTAAAAGTTTTCACGAAATTTTGCATGGTAGCCCAAATCAGTGGCAATATTCCTTCCCCTTTAAAAGAAGATTATTGGGACTTCATTTCATTTTCTTTACCAGCTGAAAAATATTTCAAAACTAAAACTGACAAGTGCAGAAAGCAACTACTGTCCTCCACCCCCCTATAATACATACAGTTGTTTAAGGACAGCACTATATTATGCTGAAATTTTTGACATAATTTGTTTCCTCCTTTTTTACTACACAAAAAGTTTGGAGACTGGGAGAAAAAGTGCATAGTTTTGGCCTGAAAATAAATAAAAACCCTGCCAGAAATAAATTCACATAAAACCTTCTTAGAATTATGTACAGGTTGTATGTGGCCTAGAGTAGAGGCAGCCATGTGCTGAAAATCTGAATAGGCCATTTTTCAATGAATAAACACTTTTAAAATGTAATAATAATGTAATAAACGTAATAATATTGGGGGGGAGAAAGGGGGAACATGGGAGGTGGACAGAGAGGTGAGAAATCAAATTATGCTTAAACACTGCAGTTCTAAGCATGATTTCATTCAAAGACAAACTGGGCTGCAATGTGTATTTTTAGCTCCTAAGTGGGTGCTCATATGCCATATGTAGCTTTTTACCACAAAGTGTTGTGTCCTAAATATAGGCTCATGCTCCTGTTCACAGCGTAATTGTGGAAATCCTTGCTCCAGTCTGAAGCCACAGGGGAAACAACAGCTCTTAGCAGCAATGACTCCGAGGTTAGAAATCCTCCCCCAAAAGCCTAGCCAACTTTCTTGAAGACTTGTATTAAGTTAAAACTTAAAGGGTTTTAAGAATACTTTATTCAGTGCCCAGATTCTCTTTAATCACAGCTCATTCACTTTCCTTGCCAATACTTCCTAAATTCTCTCTCTCTCAGGTCTTTTCTCCTAAAATATCCCTGTGAAGGCTGTCTCCGGTGTTTTTCAGGGGAGGGGTGTATAAAGGAGACATGGCAGCTGAAACCGTTCACAGGACCATAACAGCACCATAAAAGAGAGGACCACTCTGAGGAAAAAAAAAAAAAAA